>RYZW01000121.1:1448-80579 GCA_004367215.1 Colletotrichum trifolii | reverse complement strand
AAACCCCCCCCCCCCCCCCCCCCCCTGCACTTCGTTTTGCTCGTTTCGTCAACCGGTGATGTTTTCCAATCGTTTCGATTGTGAATTTAAGTATTCGGAAACAAGAAATATAGGCATGGACGCTTTCAGAAGACGGCTTTTCTTTTTGCACAAAAGGACCTCGTTGGTCTACCCACCAATGGCTCCCGAGAAAGCTCCGGCAACAGCGTATTGCCCATAGAAGAGTCCGACGCGAACTGCAAGATCGTATTTGCAATAAAAAAAGGATAGATAGGCGACGGCCGTGGGGTAGAAGCCGGCTTCGAATGCTCCGATGGAAAGCCGAGTTGCGATCAAGGCACCTGGCGGAGAGCCAGTCAGACAATTATTAGCACAGCGAGCAGTTATCGACTTACCTCGACCTTTGATGAATGCCTGTATCAGTGTGATGAACCCCCAGCCCACCTTTTGCGTTTGTTAGCTGGGTTATCTATCCACTTGCGGCGGCTCGGCTGCAGTTTGTATAGCCTCACCATCATGATGGGAATCCAGTGTTTCGCGCCGAGCCATCGACCAACCGCGGCAGACGGAGGCTGGAAGAGGACAAACGTGATAAAGAATAGCGAAACTGCGAGGTTCAGGTCGTCCGGCACTGCTCCAATGTCGGCGGTGAAGCCTGCAGAATTTGTCGTCAGTAAACGCCGAAGATGACTCGAACTCACGCTCAACGCGTCCGGGACGGGACCCGGTTCAACGCACCTTGCGTCTGCGCGTTTCCCACATTTCCCCTGTCGAGCCCGTTGAACAGGTACAGGAGGGAGAGGAGAGGCAGCAGGGCGAGGTCCATCTTTCGGTTGATCCGGCGGTCCATGGCTGCCGCGTTGACGGGTTCGGCTTCGTAGCCATCTCCTCTCGGCTGGCCGAGGATCTTCCCCTCCGAATGCGAAGAGACGGTCTCTTGAGTGCCGGCGCCGTTGTACAATCTGCTCATTTTTTTTTCTTCCTCTCTTCTTCTTCCTCTTTTTTCCTTTTTTCCGATTTCGCTGCTAAGAGCGTGGTGGATGGGCTTTCCAACAACGCCCAATATCCCGTTGGAAATACCCCTTTATAGTTGAGAGAACGCACCAGGCGACGCTATTTCATCAACAAACGCTTCTCAGTGGTGGGAACGCCTGTTGCCGAAAACCTCGGGTTTTAAGCCTCATCAGCCTTTCAAGATCGTCATGCCATTATTCGATGCTATGCCATGCTAAGGCAGCACAGCACAGCACCTGCAGTCATGATGTGCCGGTAACGTTCTCAGCCCTAAAATAGGCTGACGGCGACGGGGAGGGGAGGGGGGGCGCGTTTCGATGAAATGCTGCAAGGCGAATGGTGGATGGATAATTGGAGAATGAATGGAACGAAAGAACTGGGTAAGCAGACTGAGATCGGAACTTCAGCAGCCCGCGTGGACACCATCTCACTTTTCCCTGCCCCGGCGGCTTCATCTCCCCCTACCGGAGAGTGGAGAGGGCGTTGGACGTATGCAGACCAAGGCCCCGATGAAGAAGTAAACGTACGTACGTACGGACGGATACGTATGGAACAGAGGCTCTCGGCCGGCCTCTCCGTCGGCACCATCACGTCAGTCACGGTGCCTGCCACGCCTTTTCACTGCCTCGATGGCCGCCGGGCTACTGCAAAGTACTTATTGTCTAACTGGGGGGGGGGGGGTTTGGGCTAAGCCCAAGAGGGGGGGGGGGGGGGGGTTTTTTTGGATTTTGGCCCCTAACGGGGGGGGGGGGGGTTTTGGCTCAGACCAAGACGTGGGGAGGGGGGTGGTTTGTTTGGATTTTGGCCCCCAGCGGCTTTCTTCGTTGTGTGGAACCACGGCGACCGGCCGCAGCCACCTTCGCGAACCGCGCGCGCGCCCGTCCTCAGCTCCGAAGGGGGGCATTAGTCTCTTACACGGTTGGTTTATTTTTTTTTAGTTTTTGAGCAAAGCTCAGCAGAGCTGTTCTCGGGCTAGTGAAACGGGGGACGAGGGGAACCTGGGCAAAAAAAAAAAGGTAAAGAGTTCCAGCGGAGAGAGCACCAACGTGACATTTGACACTCATGGATCAGGGGACGAGTGGCTTGGGACCAGTCGTGTTGGAGCAGAAGATGTTGGATGGTGTGTGTGAGAGTGTGAGTTAGGGAGAGAGAGAGAGAGAGAGAGAGAGAGAGAGTCTGTGTTGCTCACGTCCGTCCGTTGGGCGTGCTTGACGAGTGTCGATTGACTTGGCAGATCGATTCGCCTCCACTCCCTAGCAACAGGGGTTCAGAAGAGACGTTGGTCAGAAACATGTGTTGGGCAGAAAAACCTTGCCGTCTTCCTTCACATTGAACGAACGATTCGATCAGCACGTTAACGCGCAACGTCGTCACTGGGCAGAAGGCCACCCACCCTCCTCTGCCAGTCTAGCCTGGTCTAGTCCAGTCCAGATCGTGGCGTCTGGGAGATTCAGTTGGTTAGTCGAGCATCACGACAAAGTAGCGCAACGTCTAAAAGGCGGCGCCGGGGTCCTGGGACGTGTTGCCTTGGCGCACGTTGAGAGCAGCTATCAGCCCTGTCCGCTGTCCCAGATCTCGAGTCGTCGATTGGCACGCTTGCTTCCTTGCGCCTGTCTCTTGCTTGACTTTGGGGCGCTCGGTCCCCGGCGTGCTCGCCGAGGACGCCGAAGGCGAGATTTTGCGCGTCGCGGGCACGGGATTGGTGTCCGAAGAGCTTTCGAGATTCACCATGGTGATCAGAAGCTCGTAAATCTGGGGAGCGAGAGGTCTGTGAGTCTGGATACTTTCCGTGCAGTTTCCTAATCGGCTCAAAACCCCCTCCTCTCCAACGGGGCTGGCATACGGTTAGAACTCTCCGTCTGTTGGTTACTGTCATGGGCGCCCCCTGAGTAATGGAGCCTTGTCCGACTCCGACGAGTCTTCAGCTTCAGACAAGGCCCACGGGGAGCCAGGTGATGGCGTCAAAGAGTCGGGCATGAATTCTCCCGACTGGTTGATGGAAACAAATGTTCGTCTCACAGACGTCCCTTGAACGACACCCCTTCTCCTCCGCAACATTTACCGGAACAGCAATATCTTTCTCTCTGCCTGTATCTGTATACTTAACCTCATAGTAGTCTGGCGGTGGGCTCTTCAATCCAATCTGTCTTCCCGCTTGTTGGTACCTAAAGGATATAGCACACGCCTTCTCGAAGGAGCCTGGCTACTTGAGCAATCCACGTTGTTGCTACCACAGTAGACTCCTATCTTCCCCAATCGCTTCGGTCGAGTCGGGGCATTTACTCTCATTACAATTCTCTCCCCATGTCAGCCGTCCGGGGTGGGTTCCTCCGGCAAAAGAGCCTGCTGTCAGTTGAGGCTTCTGTGTAACCATGCCAACCCTGGAGTGTTGTGCAGACCGATCGAATCCACCTACAGCCGGGACTGCTCCGACGTCCACCTCCTCCACAATCATTTCATGAGACGTAAATGCTTCCCCCGTAGGAAGAATCCATGCGGTTCCGCTCTGTAGCAGACCCCGTTTGGTCACGAAGAACCGGACCAGCGCGGCAAGACACCGAGCCATGGTTGGTGAGCAAACTGCTTTTCTAGGTATTCCCTGTGCATCTCATTCTTGTCCTGCCGTCAGATGATGCGCAGCTCATGCTCAACCATGGCTGTGCCTCTGCAACCAACACCAGCGAGCGTCTTGAAGCTCCTGCGTCACCTCGCGTACATGACCCGCAGGTTACGATGGATCCGAGAAGTGTCCGTTGTCGTTGGGCACCTATCCGCATATGCATCGCAGCAGCAGCGACTCACCTGATTCAGGTGCCCACCCTCTGACCGCTTCAGGTGCAGATCGCCGAGCACAACGAAGTCGCTGCTATCCTCCTCCTCCTCTATCCGTCCGTCTCGGCGTCTCGAATGTGGGCGCTTACGCCTCGAACCAACGAACATGATACAAGTGTGTAGTGGAATCCGGGATAAAGACGGTGCCACTTCGTACAGAGAGAGTACTGGCGATACGAAGGACCAAAGATGACCTATTACCAGTGGTGGTATGCGAGCTCGGCCGATCCAAGGCCTGGTGGACTGTTGGTATCCTCTTTCTCGAACGGTGGAAAGTCGGCGGTAACTCCGCATGGCCTGCAATATCTGCGATGCCACTTGATCTTGTACTCGTTTCGTTCTGCAATCCAAAGTGCGGCCCCTTGTCCAACCTCGGCAAATGGTCATCGCAACACTGCTTCCTTTTCCGAACCTAACCGTCGACCAACGTCCCGAAGGTCAGCCAACGGCGGCAGTGTACGACAGTAAGACTCTCTTTGGCTCGTCGTGTGTGCCGCGCGGTCCATCGCCATCGGCCCTGCACATCTGCTGCTCCACATCCAACAGCGAGCGAGGTATTTTCTCGTCGACTGAACGTAATGGGGGTGGTGTGCGACTTCAGGACGACTTGAAGGGATTTGACGAATAGTTTAACGGTTTTCTCCTTCCTATGCCGAGGTAAGCAGGCCATCTCCACACTGTTGCGTCCGATGGGTGCTGGCGGTAAGCTCTGTCGTCCTTGTGATGTTCAGGCGGAGCTGAAGAATGATTGGTGGTTTTGTTACCCGGTAGAATCATCTCTTCCCATGCATCAAGACACATGCGCCGTTGTGTTGGATCATTTCCTTCGACATGTTGCTCACTCAGCGGCTCCCAGCTGTGCTTGCGGATGCATCCCAGTCGGTTCAGCCGGTTCCCCTTGTTCCACCTGGGAAACGTGTAAACAATTCTTGAAATGTATCTTTCTCTTTGGGGATTTGTTGACGAGTTTGACTCTGCTATTGAACAGTTGATGCTAGTGCCATTCGAAGCTATCACCATCGGTGCTAAGCCTCTGCTAATTTAACTTTGGGCTGTTGACAGCAAGATGACACAATCAAGAACCTCCACAGCATCTGATCATGCCCACTGCCTGTTTGCCCTTCCCACTCTCTTTGGAACGTACTGCAAATCTTGTAGCAGAGCAACAACATGAATCAGAAGCCATGCTTCCGTGCTGTTGTATGTTTTTGTCTTCTGGATGGCTGGTGGACAGTAAAGTCTGTACACTGCATGCCGAAGCACAAACACACAAAGTTTAGCGAAGCAAACACTCACATGGGCATCAAATTGATCGTCATTCATCAAAGTTTTCGCAGCTTTTCCGCGGCTGATGGTATCTTGCAAGTCAATTATTCAGGTCAGGGTTCGCCTCTCATCCAAGGCGCAGAGGAGTGTAGTCGGCGTAGTTCGTCCGCTGCCCCTTTGTTGGTAACTTGGTTCTGCCGGCAGACTCGTCCTGTAGGTGCCCCTATCTAATTACCGTTTCCGAACAACAAGCGTCACGAAACACAGTGAACAGAAGAAAAAAAGTATTCGTCAGATATCAAGGCGTGTTTGTAGATTACATTCATATCCTCCGGTGTTTCCATTGGGTCGTCATGATTGTTTTGCTTTTCTTAGTCTAATAGTTAATTCATCGTTGCAGTTGCAATATCAACTTTCGCCGACGTTCTCCGAGCCATCCCCAGCGTTGATGATCCCTTCAATGCAGAGTCTTCACCCTGGCACTGAGGCAAAGCTATTTTCCGGATACCGTTTTCAGCCTCGCTTTCGTCCGTCCCACAGTCAAATTTTGCAGTGGTATATGATTTGGCACTGGATCTTCCTTGGTAAACATCCAAGAAACTCCTCATGGCAAGCTGTTTTACTTGGCTAGATGTCCCCTTCGTTCTGAGTATGTGGCCCAGATAGTTGGAGTGAGATCGTCACTTTGAAAAATAGGTTCACAGAGGCATTTTCATCGAAGCAGGTCCGATCTCGATGATATTATGGCGCAAGGGCTAAGTGCTTTTCTATCTCTATCATGATTGAGGGACTAAAGTGGTTTATAACTCGTGGGCATTATCTCCATATTTTCACCGAGTCCCCGACGCTCATCTGGTTCCATAGAGGCTTACCCACGAGGCAGCGCGACGAGGTCTCGGAAATCCTTGTTGTGATTTCGGTCTCAAAGAGCGCCTATTGCGTACGGATCGCGTCATTTGCTTCCTGCTGCACACACCTCCTGAGCATCATGCCCTTATCCCCCTTACCGTTACTGAAACAAACTCTTGCACACACACATTCCGAATTACTGCCCTCTCACTCAATACATTACAGGCTGGAGATTACGAGCCCAACAATGCAACCTCTGACTACAGTGTTTAGTAAGACTCACGCGACAGCCCATAACGTACTTGTAAAACGGTCTGAGACATTTTATAGTACGGAGTACTATTCGTCTTTTCTCGCCTGTGTTATCTAAAGGAACTGCTTTTGTCTTAGCTCGAACGGAACCATAGAAGTGTACAAAAACCAGATAACATCTTATACTGCCTCTACTTTCTCTCCTTGAGTATCATGTAGCACTTGTCTGTAGAAAGCCGCGTGTTGTTTGTCGTGTGACCCTTTAAAGGCAATGTATGACGAAAATGACTTCGAGTGAGCCATTGAACCGTCACACGTCGAGCTACTTTTATCGGTCTTTTCAAGCTTGAGTAGCTGGAACTTAGTGATGCTCTGCATACACTGGTCTATCGGGCACTTCAATTGAGGAACTTGGCCATGTCGTTGAAATATGATCACATCTGCTCTCGAGGCGTTCCTATGTCATTACACGAGTAAAATTGAGCTGCCAAGCTACTGGCCTTTGCATTCCTGGGAACTGCTACTGTGGTAACAATTTGCTAATCCACTAATCCGCGGTCCAAACTGTGTTCGTCTGTCAACTGACACTGAAAGGAAATACGCAATATCAGTGTGCTGGAATCACTTGTCTCGAAAGGAAAATAATTTCCAAAGATAGGTGTCGATATTCGACTCACAACTTCATCTAAGTAAAAGAACTACTACCATGTTGAAAATCTACTATTAATTATTCTCCCAAAATTCTCGCATCATCATTTCCCATTTGCCACATGACCTAACTTTGACATTCACAACGGTGAGCAGGTCCCTTTCCCGAAACCAATACCATCTAGCTCGGTCGCCTCCGATGGAAAAAAAAAAAACATCTTGTCTTCCATATATGGTGACACCTTTAGACCTTGGGAAAAGGATCGGATACTGACGAGCCGCGGCTCCCTGTATGACCTCCAGAATGCCTCGGCTTATTCTCCTCCACCACCACAACACGGGGCTGGCGCTTGCGACGAAGCTCGCTGACGGCCGCAAACAAGATCCACGACACACCGAGGACAGCGGCCAGTACCGAATACGCCACCTTGAACTCGCTCGGCGAGTTGGAGATGTACAAGCCAAGACCGCCGTTGATGATGCCGAGCGGAATCAGAAGACGGCCGATGAGGAGGTGAAGATACGACCAAAGTTGGCGGCGGCCGTACTTTTTGAATTGCACGTGGTGGATGTAGCCGAAGATGGGCTGGAAGAAGAAGATGGCGAGGAGGACGAGACCGATGATGGGGTGGAAGTTGATGGTGCTAATCTCATACTGGAAATAACGTTAGCGTTCCGAATGGGATCGAATCGACCGGGTGCTTTACCAGACTTGTGCCACCAAGCCTGACCATCTGCGTCAGTTGGATGCCCAACGCTGCCGCGGCGATGTAGAGGATGAAGCCGAACATCTGGATGAGGGCGTGCACGATCCAGCCAAGGCGTCCTGGGACGATCCTCATGGCAATGGAGCCAATGGGGAAGATGATGACGAAGGCGACTGTTCCCAGAATGCCGTGGATCCTCCTCGTGTGCATCGCCTCTTGGATATTAAACCCGACGAAGTTACCAAAGTTGCCTCCGAATCCGTTGTTTCCGTTGCCGTTCCCATTCCCGTTGCCGTTACCGTTACCGTTGCCATTTCCAAAGCCGTTTCCGTTGCCGTTTCCGGGAAAGCCTGTGAACTGGGCCGTCGCTATCGAGACTACAGCTCATGTCAGTTGAGGCCATCGCCAATGCGGGTACTCTGTAAAACCGCACCCAAAGCCACGAGGCCGAACAGCGTAAGGGATGATGCGCCCATATTGTGTCTCTGTCTCAGTGTTGATATGTTTCTTTCGAATTTTGTCTGCCAGATTTGTAACAAAACAGCAGAACGCTCAAACTAGAAAGAAAAGACCGGCGCCCGCCAGACGGTGCGGCTGTCAGTCATTTAACGAGACTCCTCATGCCGGGCACGCTGTGCTGTCTTGGTCCTACGGAGCTGTGCTTGGGGATGTGCGGCACGGTCGTGGTACAGCAACCGAGTTGACCGACGTGGCCGACGAGCCAATGACTGAGCCGCCGATTTTCAGGCGGATCCAGCGAGGCACGATCAATGCGAGGCGATTGTGTCATTTAGTGTGGCTCCTGGGTCCTCTCGTGCATTCTGACGCGAAGTACATGACAGCACGGCGCGCAATGGCTGACTGCAGCGCACATCCGAACTGCCACGGCCTGCCACGGCCTGCCTGTCTCTCCATCGTCCGTTCCTTGGGGTGAGGCAGAAACATGTGCTGAGGTGAGGACGGGTGTGGCTGAGAGGCTCGAGGGCTGCAGTGGTTTGACACGTCGCTAGTGTGTTGCTGACAAGAAGGATCCAAAGATGATGGCATTCGGCGTGTGAGAGCGGGACCGGGTTTGCGGGAGATCAATCATCAACTGCCAAGCAACCGCTTTCTTTTTCGTCTTTGACGGCGCTGCTTGTGCACGCATGACGCGTCAGCGAGGCTTGAGTCAAGCTGATGTAATGAGGGATGGCTTCTATTCAACGGGAGCGACTATCGAGTGGCTGAGAGATGGTGAGTATCCGTCGTGAAAGTCGTACATGAAACCCGGTTCCTGCAGCAATCGGTCGAGCGAGACGTCGATGGTCTTACGCTGCTTGTGTTGGCAATGTTGCCGAGTGGTGGCAGCGAGTTACTATCCAACATCACATGGATTTCCATTAACCGTTAGAATGGGCGGGCCGCTGGCGCGAGACCCTGAACATGGTCTCATTGTTCTTTATTTTGACCAACCAGCCCTAGTTACGATGCGGCATCAGATGCCTTCTGCTGCTGGGCGCTCGCCAGTTGGCTCTGCAGGCCACGCTTGCCTACCTGCATCGCTCGCTCGATCTCCCTCTCCTCTTCCCGTAGCCTGGCCTTACCCATTTCTAGACTACGTTGCTGTCTGCGCTTCTGTTCCGCAACCTTATCCTCGTGGTCCCTGAGGGCCTTTTCTCGTCGTTCTCTGGCATCCCTGGCCTTCCTCGCTACCTCGTCCTCTTCCTGCGTGCGGCCTCCCTCTGGCGGAGGCCCGAGAGTTTGGATGTACGTCTCGATCAACGGGTCCCGAATGTGGGGTGGCAGAGATATGTATCTGATGTCAACGAGCAGCTGCGGCGGCAATTTTGACAGAGTCGTCTTGTTGTTCAGTGCAGGGGGAGGCAGTGACTTGAGAAGTGTGGCGAGGTCCGTCTTGAGCGTGGCTTGGGGCATCTTGAGACGGTTGATATGCTCTCGATACCACTTCTCACGGTCCTTGTCCTTGACGTAGGGGTCCGTCATGGCCGCTTCTCTCCGGTATTTTCTCTTGAACTCCTGCCAGTATAGCTTGGGCGACGCCTTTTCCTGCAGTAGCGTCATGTACGGTATCCGAGGGTCCTTCTTCTCTTCCTTCGCCCGGATTTCCTTGATCTCTTTGATCTTATCTTTGGACCATTCTTGCCACGCTTCCTTTCTGGCTTTTGTCGTGTTCAAAATCGTGTACCGAGAGTCTTCGATGATGTGACCGTCCTCAATAAGCTTCTCCCACGTGCCGTAGGGGTTGACATTGAGATCATCGAGCAGATCTCGAAACAAGGCGATGGCGTCCTCTTGAGAAAACTCGACGCCCTCTGCACCTTCTGGCCACTCATCCTCGTTGCCGTCATCGTATTCGCCGGGGTCGAGGCCGTACATCTCTCCCATGGCCTGAAGCTGGAATGCAATATCGGCCTCGCTGAATTCAACCGGTGCGTCCTCGGCGGGCTCTTCTGTCCGTTGGCGCTTCGACTCACGTTCCTCCTGTCCATCGTTGTCATCGCCCTCGTCGTCTGTGACTTCAATCTCTTCGTACTCGGAACTGTCGGCGTGTTCATCTTGTGGTGGGGCGGCGCTGACATCTCGACTTGGCCGGGGCTGGACTGTCGGAGTTGACTCCTTCGTCTCCTCTCCTGCACTTTCTATACCTGCTTTTTGACGAATCCGAGCCTTGTCCAGTTCCAAAATACCATCCATGAGCTTTTCTGGAATGCGCCAGTAGCTGGCATTTTTGATGGGGTTATAGACGAATCGTCGGTCGTATTTAGTGTACACTAGTATCCAGGGCTCGTGGCCGGGAATTGGAACCTTGGACTTTGGCTTATCGATGGGCTCCGGACGCGGGCGCCCACCATCTCTACCGCCCCTGCCGCCTCGACCAGACCCGAAGCCTCCTCTTTGCGATGGTGGCTGGTTCTGCGCATTGTATTGCGCCAAGTATGCGTTCGCGACATTCGGGTCAGACAGCTGGGGAACTGCCTGGTATTGGTAAAAGTTCGTTGCGCCGATTGGAAGAGCGGTTGTCTGAGCCGTCGATACGTCGGGCGCGCTGGGTCTGGTGTAGGTCGATTCTTTGGTCTCGGAGTTGTAGTAATACTTGTGCCCCGTCGGCGCCGAGTGCTCTGTCCACCCAGGAAGTAGCGGTGGGAGAGCCGCTGCAGGCGGCTGATATGTTGACCGGAGCATACCCGTCTGTATATTTGATTCGAGACTGGCAAGTGTTGTGATCGAGGCGAGGGCGCTGCGTCACATTGAATCGTCATTGTTGACGACAGAAGTGGGCAACTTCTTTCCGGGTTGGATAGAATCACGGACGGACAAACTTCGGCTACAGATAAGATAAGCAGCCTCTAGTCGCTCCCTTGACCAGCACCGTCGCTTGCTGGCGCTTGAACATCACGGCGCCGTCTTTTCCCTGTGCATTCGTAATACTTGGTATTGCTGGCTGCCGGGCTCAATTTCTCTCGTGTACACTAACCCTTTTGATCTGTCATCTTCGTCTTCGTTGTAGCCCGTCGCTGTCGTTGCTATCATTTTCACTCAATGTATTTAGGTACCTAGCATCCAGTTTGCCAAAACTTACCACACCTTCCATACTGTTGCAGCAGGGACGGTATCCGTAGACCTGGTTAATATACCTAGTGCATAACGTCTGCTCTCCATGGTGCTCGTTACCTTTTCAGGTGTTGCGTGCTATAGGCAAGGTAGTCTATAGAGTATAGCAAGGCTGGTTCGAAGACTTTTCAAATTGACAACAGTGAACAATTGGATGCGATGATGAGGATGCACGAGGCGAGAGCAGTAATAGCAGCAGCGGATTCATACGGCCGGCAGGCACCTGTCGCCCTTGCTAAGGAGCCGTTACAATTGGTTAGGTGCGGAATGACCACTGCAACCATCGGATCTCCCAATCAAAGACGCCACCTAGGCAAAGAGCAATTCCGCTCTAGCTCCCACCAGCTCAGGAGCAACCGGTCAAGTGATTGTATGCATAGCCAGCTACTGTTTCTTGATTTTATCTCGCCATTTTTTTCTTACAGTAGATATACATTTGGGGATAGTTGTTTCTGCCCCTGTCCATCCACCTGTATCGCAGCGCCATTCGTGTTCCTACACATGTTTTGGAGAGCCTTCATCGCCGCTCGAAGGTGACTGCTCACGATGGCACCTGGACGTCGAGAAGGCGGACCCTCTGGAAATGCCATTGCTTCCACGTTCTCAAGGTTCTGGAAGGTGCGTTCTCGTCATCAAAGATCTCCCAAGGCGCCGAGTAATGCTGACAAGAGTTTCATAGAGAACACACGCCCCGGACTACCTCGGGTTTGCGATTCTGCTTGCGGCATGGATGGTGGTATGTCTTGTTCCCCATCTATGATCTCCTTTTTTGGTCTGGATGATGATTGAGTTTTCTCCAGATGCTTGTCTTCATTGAGCCGTTCCATCGCATGTTCTTCATCAATGACCTCCATATTTCGTTCCCACACGCCGAGGTTGAGCGTGTGCCTGTCCGTAAGTTGGCTCGACTTTGCTGTTGATATCGTGCCGGGAACTAACCTGCCCCAATAGTCATGAACTTCGTGTATGCCCTGTTTATTCCTCTAGGCATCATGGTCGCGTACAACCTCATGACGAAGGCTTCGCCTCACAAACACGAGGTCACCTATCTCACCTTCGCCATCAGTCTCATCATGACCACATTCATCACCGATCTCATCAAAAATGCTGTCGGTAGACCGAGACCTGACCTCCTCGCTCGATGCAAGCCGGCAAAAGGCACCAAGCCCAATGTCCTGGTAACGATTGACGTCTGTACCGAAACCGCTCATCACCTCCTCCACGACGGCTGGAGGTCTTTCCCGTCGGGCCACTCTTCATTTTCCTTTGCTGGCCTCGGATTCTTGAGCCTGTTCTTCGCTGGTCAGCTGCATATCTTTCGACATAACAGTGGGGGTCGTGATCTCAGCAGGGCTTTGGTTTGTCTCGCACCCCTACTCGGTGCGGCGCTGATCGCCATCAGCCGGTGCGAAGACTACAGGCATGACGTGTACGATGTCTGCGTGGGGTCTTTGCTGGGATATGTAGTTGCGTACTGGAGTTATCGACGACACTGGCCTAGGTTGACTGCAAAGGACTGCCACGAACCTCACCCCTATCCAGGTTCGGAGCCAAAGGCGGGTTGGAACCGTTTGCGAGACGAAGAGGAAGCTGGTGACTCGCGACCTGATGTAGGATACGAGTTAACCCAGCTAGACAGGTCGAGACGCTAATCACATAGAGTAGGGTCCGCAGTAGAGTTCGATTGACAGCATCACTCACCCCCATCATCATCATCAGCGACGCAGCGCCACTAATATCCATACAGCACACGACGTCACATGTGTTTTTCCATGCTCCAATTGACGTTTTCTTGACCACTCGCTTTTCCCTCAAATGGTCCTGCGTTTACGTCACTGTCATCTGTCATATATACGATACTCATCTCTGCATCTTCAACGAGGTGGCTAGCCTGAGCTGGGGGCATCAATTCTATTGGTACATCAGGGCTAGGGGCAATCATCACGCCCAATCTATGTTTTGATATTCGTCCATGCCATTACTTGTCCTCCGTAGACTCATCCTTCGCCAAGTCGTGTTCCTTGAGCAAGTCCTTGATTTCCTCGGCCGTCCACAGGCGGTGGTAGATCTTGCCATCTTCCGTCTGACCGACCGTGGCGAACTCGACTGCAAGTCATGGTCAACTATTTGTTACACCTAGGAGTGCTGGGATAACTTACGCTTCTCGGCGCTCAACTTTGTCGAGTCCATCGTCTTGCTTAAGACCTTGACCGCCATGCCGCACGCCTCCTTTAAGGTGCAGTCTTCCTTGTAGTCCTGCTTCAACAAGCTCTCGGCACTCGCTCTGTTGGCACCGACGGCCGTCGCTTTCCATCCACCATAGTTGCCAGACGGGTTGCTCTGGTAGAGCTGGAACTGTCTGCGAGGGTCCCATCCGGCGTAGATGAAGGAGACACCGAACGGTCTCAAGCCACCGTGTTGTGTGTAGCCCTGCTTCAGATCGCACAGCCTGCGTACAAGCTGCTCGCAGGGAATGTCTTCGTTGTAGGTAAGGAGGTATCGTTGGGCGGCTTGGCGGGCGTAGTTGATCAGAATATTGGCGTCGGCCGTCATGCCGGCGACGGCAGCGAGCATGTTGCTGAAGATTTGTTAGAAAAAATAGCACAGATGAATCAGTGAGCCTTACTCGTTGACAATGTAGAGCTTCTCTGCCGATGTGTCTTGTTCCAGCAGCTTCGACGTCACCTTGCGCTCTGCGGCCAGGACGATGCCATCCTTGGCCAAGATGCCAATGGCAGTACCGGCATGAGAGATAGCCTCAAGTGCGTATTCGACCTGGTAAAGACGGCCCTCAGGCGAGAAGATGGTTGTCTAGATTGTTTGTGAGCCTCCTTCCCCAAAGCCGACATGCTTGCGTCCAACCAGAGCAAGGGAAGAGCGGGGAGGGGCCTTACGCGGGAATCGTAACGGCGAGACATGGCGGGCGAGTGTTCGAAATGTCGTCAACTGAACACGGTATTCTCCTTGGAAAGACGTTGAAGCGAGTTGAGTCCGGCAAGGCGAAGAAAATCGGATTATGGCGGGCGGACTGAAGCTGTTGCTGGGCAGTCGATTGCAGGGAAGGCTGTAACTTGCAGTGCAGCTTGGAGCTCCAGGCAATCGACGCACGCGTTAGCTTCCCAAGTGAGGTGTGTTGCGCCTGCCCAGCCAGCCTAAACCCCAGCTGAGGTAAGGATGGTCCGAGCTTTGCCGGGGAGAAAGTGCACTCACTGGTGAAGGTCTTACCTCAGCCAGTATTCACGCAGTACAGGCTGACCGAAGTCCACCGACTGGGCTATAAGAAGCCAGGCACCCAGGCCACCATTTCCCCAACTACTGGAAATCCGCACGGCCTCTTCCCGTCATCAGTAAGTATTCACACTCTTCTCTCCGTGTGCCGCCCAGATACTGACTGGTCAAAGCGCCAGCTTACATAATAACACAAGTGGAGGCGCTTCGGCATTTTCCTTCCAACCTCGCGCCGTTTTATCGCATCGCAGCCCACTAACATCACCTCCACCTTTGCGCAAGCTCCCTTCCGCTCTCCCACAACCACACCCACCAAAAAAAGCGACACGCGAACACATCGTCGCCCACCCCTCGAAACCGTCTCGCCTGTCGCAAACTGAGTCGCGTGACGGTGATTTGCTTTCCTTGCGACGTACTTTCTCGTGACGGACAACTGTGTAGGAAACCCGCGTGGCCTGCGCTCGCGTTGAGCAACAACATTCGAGGTATCGCGGCGCGTGGGTGGATGGGTCACTTATCTTAGTTCTTTTTTTTCTGCCGCCGTAAAAAAACCAATGCATGCCTGAGAGAGAACGCACACCCTGCTTGCACCGACACCCAGAATAGATCCAAGTTTTGAAGTCATCTTCCGACGTACCACCTACTGTTCAAAGGTAAGGTAGCTGCCGACTACCTGTACGGCTGAGACCTTCCCAGTCTCCACGACAAAGCCACCCCAACATGTCTGGTAAGTCGCAATCTTCGCACCTGTCGCGCAGCCCCGCAGCCATTCTCGTGCCTTGCGCCTCTTCATACCTCACACCGTACCGGTGTCATTGGCGAGACTGACACGAATGACACGTACAGGCGAAGCAGAGCCCCGTCGCTCGGTCCGCGCGACTAAGGGCCAGCATACGAAGGCCTTCGACGATCAACCTATCGAACCTCCCAAGAAGCGCGGAAGGAAGAAGAAGCAGCAGGAGAAAGAGCCCGAGGAGGATGAGGAAGAGATCATACGCTGCGTCTGCGGTGCCACGGAACAAGATGGCGACTCCGAAGAGCCCTGGATCGCATGCGACAAGTGCACTGCATGGCAGCATAACGTTTGTATGGGCATGAGTGTTTTTACGGAAGACCTCCCCAAGAACTATTACTGCGAGCAATGCGCACCGCAAGATCACAAGGAACTGTTGGCCGCCATGGAAAGGGGGGAACGCCCTTGGGAAGCCCGCCGTAAAGCTTATGAGGACGAGCAGAACGAGAAGAAGAAGAGAAAGAAGAAGGGCCCCCGAGGTGGTGGCAAGCGAGCCAGCGACCTTAAGGAGGATTTGTCGCAAGAAACTAGGAGCAACAAAGCTGAGGATTCGCCAGCTCCCTCAGAGGCCAAGGACAAGAAAGAGAAGAAGGACGTTGGTTCCAAAGGGGCTGGAGGCAAGCGCAAGGCGCGAGATGATGATGCCAAGGTAAGTCGCGCGGCTCGCAGCACTGTTCTCAAACACACGCTGACCCACGACACCTCCAGGGGCAAGCTCAGAAGATTCGTAAGGTCTCGGAGCCCGAGGCCGCCCCTATCGTCACCTACACTGCCCCGCCAGATCTCCCCTCCAAGATTGCGGACCTCCCAGACGACCGCAGGGGCTCTGCACAGCTGTTGCAGAAGGCTCTGTCTGGCGTTCTCAATGCTGGCGTCAGGGATAAAAGCGTTGTGCTTCCGAAAGATGTGACGGTGGTGGCGAAGGCAGAACGTTTGGCGTTGGAGATTGAGCGTGCAATTCACGATGCCCACCCTGATCGCGCTCACTACGCGGCACAGGGAAGGGCGCTTTATGCAAACATGAAGATCAATGCGGATCTTACCAAGCGCCTGCTCAAACGGACTCTGTCGCCCACCATGTTGGCTACGATGGGTGCTGATGAACTGGCCACGAAGGAAAGACAGGATGCCAATGCCCAGTTGAAAGCCAACATGGAGAAGCAGTCAATACTCATCACCGATGACAATCCACGCATTCGCAGGACTCACAAGGGAGAAGAAATTGTGGAGAACGACTCGTTCCAGCAGTCCGAGGAAGCGCGATCCTACATCAGAAGACCGAGCGCTCGTGACTCGCAAGGCGACGTCAAAATGGACGGCGAGCAACGGTACGACAATTCAGTTGAGCTCCCTGCCCACTCCGGCTTGCATATCGACACCCACGGAGCACGCCATTCGCCCAAGCACCCAGATTTCGATATCAACAAGGTCTTCTCGAGTGTCCGGTCACCCAGTGGTTCCCACATCCGGAGGCCTTCGGCGCCAGTCCACGGGCCAGGCTTTGACCCTGATGTCGACAGATTACTTCAGGAAGAGACAGACACTCCACCGTACTCTCCCACAGATGAGTCGGATCCAGACGTGGTTTGGCGGGGTCGCCTGACGATGAGTTCCATCGCCGATTTCCCAGCTGCCGCCAGGTACGCTGCTGGAGCAAACCTCTCTGCGACGGTTGGCTTGCCATGGCCGAGCCTGATACCCAGGAAACTCACAGTGGCCGGACGTATCGACGAGCAGAAGGCTATAGAGTACCTCTGCAGTCTGCGCTATGCCGACCAGACTGACATCGTTGTTGTTGCAGTCTCGGCAGCTTCAGACGCATCCCGCAACGAGTTTCAAAAGCTGTTTGACTACTTTGTATCCAAGAAGCGTTACGCCGTCATTGGGGAGAAGGTCGTAGCCAACGTAAGGGATTCATACCTCGTGCCCGTTCCGCCGGGCGAAGGCAACTTGCCCGAGTTTCTACTCAACCTCGCCGATAGCAACGTGCCGCAAACGCGAACGGAACCGCTTCTGCTGGGAGTTTTCGTCTACCGTAACCACCCTTCCAGAATAGCAGCCCAAGTTGGCGCCACGCAATCGCCCGTGACTCAATCGCCAACTCCCAGCCAGGGCCATCTCCCACCAAGGCATCCTTCCGTATCCGGCCCAGCATTCTCGCCAACGGTGCCCCAGGGACCATTTGCGCAGCCAGGCCAGTCCCCGGTCGGTCACAATGGCCACCCAGTACAGCAGCAGCATCCCACCCAGGGTGCGCATCAGGCTGTCGCGCCAAACCAGCCTCCCACGGGCTTCATAGCACCTCGGGGCCCCGAGGCCGAACAGCAACAACGTCAGCGAGAGGGTGAGCTGGTGGCCCAAGAAGTACTTGGCCCTCTCATGAGTAGCCGAACTATACAGGTTCTCTTGCCTCATGCGCACCAGATGTCGCGAATGGAGTGGGAAGTCATCCGCGGCATTTACGAGAGGGACCCGAAAGCTAGGGACGATCTAGGGTACTTGAGTAGACTGCTGGAGAGACAGGAGCCCCTCGTCCATCCGTCGAGCGAAGTATCGTCAGCTACGGCTGCCCAAGGCGTTGCACCTCCGGCGTAAGCGTGCCTTGGCGGAACACTTGGAGGACCAGGAGGACGGAATTGCATTCGGCATGAACTTCTTACGTGACTTGAGTCTTATTTTTGGGGGGGGCTGTTTGGCTTTGTTTGTTGGTAGGTTTGAAGGAACGAGGAGTGTGTATACCATGCCAATACTGAACGAGGCGAAACGATTGACCGTCGAGGAAAGCTTGTCTGTCGAGGGCCAGTCTTCACAGCGCAAAGTTACACCAGATTTTACATTGTGAGCATTTCTTTCTGGGACCTGCCACGCTTCTGCGGTACAATGTGTGGCCATGCATCGGAGTGTCTCGACTGAGGGTATCCGTACACGCCTCACTAAGGTCTAGTTTGCAGAGTCGGTGGGTCGTCGTCCTGGCCGCTGAGGTAGCTGGCGACTTGGTTTACTCTGTTGTATGCTGCGCCGGGACACTTGCTACCTTAGTTGACGTCTGATAAGGCTTAGACCATGGCGGTGAAGAGACAATGCTTCAATGCCGTCTGTGGCTGAGGAATTTTCGTCAGTGTACGTAGTGCTGTGTAAAGACCTTGCCAAGAGGGGTCCAATCTCGGTCATTTCCTTCACTGGAGACGCGGCGAGTCATCCACCCCGGCATGTCATCCATTTTACGCAGTCTTAATCCGCATGTTTATTCGATGTTCCAGTTAGTGTATTCATATCCGTGGTGTACAGCACTCGCAAACCCGGGGACGGCCGCCACCTCCCACCTCCCGGTTGGCAGTGCTGTCTGGTGGCACCTCGACAAGGACGAGTTTGCTGGCTGTGCATGAGCTCCGGCTGGTTAGCTTGACGAATGGGTGCTGTTCCAGCCACAGCTCCCCACATGCCATGACGACAGCTCCCTGAATTTAGAAACATGAGACGGACGGCAAGGTACGCTGAGATGAGGACAAGCACTTATTTAAGCCTGGGATCATCTGGTTCCCAACGCCGCCTCTGTGTGCCTTTGAGGCTGCTCGTGCTGCTGCTGCTTATTTTACCTAATCCGCCTTGACCGCGACTTTGATACCCCAAACTCATTACCCTGCTGTTTTCTCGCGCATCCATCAACACCAGCTCAGCACACGCGTTCAGTTGACGGCGTACTTCCATCAATCTCAACGTTCGTTCATCCGTGACGTCACCAAATTCTTCCCCCTTGCTGACTCCGAGACATCACTAGAACCCCATAAATCAAGCCACCACACACCGTAGTCCGAACCAACAAAACACCACAACACAATGGCTTGTGGATCCGCTTCTTCTGGTCTCGTCAACCGCAACGGCCCTGGAAGCGCCGCCAGCTCCATCGTCGAGAACATTGTCAAGCCTGCCGAGGCTACTGGCGGCAAGACCAAGTGTATCGAATGCGACGGATACGAGTGCTGCTGCATTCCTATTCCCTGCAGCGTCATGTAAGGCCAGGCGGCCACGAACGTGTAGGGTGCACAAACCTGGGAAGCATGATACGGTGGTCAATTGAGCCGTCAATGGGCGCCGTGTTTTGCGGATATATTACTTCTCCTGGCGCCGCTCTGGCTAGCTTATGAGGTTATATATGACTTCACGAATCATTTACGGCTATTCATGTCCCCTCTTGACCTTACTGATATTTTGGACTCTGTTTGCCGTGTCCAGCCCAGAACGAATGCTGAGGCATCTTGCTACAAGGATTCTTTGAACGAGCAGTGGCACTTGATATCTTTCTGCGATCGCGGGATCGCCTACTGCATCACTCGGCAGCGTGCCGAGTTATCGAAGCGACGGCTTGCTAACCAGCTCATCCGGGGCACACATGGACGTATACGCCTTGTGACTTGTGACACACGCGACGCGCCATCGAGAAATCCCCGCCGTCATGTTCAACGAGCCTGCTGAGTCGCTCCTTCAAGCGCATCCGCTTCCGCCCGACGTGTAAAATTCTTCGTTTTTGAGAACTTCGTACAGTTTTCCCCCAAAGCAATTGTCGTCTTCGCCATCGGCGCCCGACTCTTTGGATACCCCTCCGTGGTTGACTTATAAGTCCCGAGCTGACATTGGCCGGCGTGTCGCGTACCCAAGACCCGATCGGTGCTCTCCTAGAGAAACAGCTCATCGGCTGCGTTCCACACCTCCTTTTCTCTCGCCGCCGCAAAAGCTCTGGCCTCTTTTGGCGTCAGCTCGTCGTCCACAGTCGAGATAGGACCCTCCGGTATCTTCGGGGTCTCTATGCTGCCCAACCCTTCCAGCACGCGCTTCGCCTTGTCGACTTGTGCTCTTATAGCCGCTGTTTCGGCTCTCGTGCGGTCGAGGTTGGATTGCATCAGGGCAATGGCGGATTCGCGGGCCTGGTGGGGACGATACTCGTTCAGTACGTGGTGGAAATTGATGAAAAGCGTGCGCAGGTCGTCGATTTTTGAAACAGCCTATGCCGATTAGCTCGCGATGCATGGAGGATCGGGGACCAGGCGCCTACATCATCTGGTACTACCGCCATGACACTGACGAGTTCGAGGAAGTTGAGCAGAAGAGACTTGGCCATCTTCTTCAGCTCGAATGCACGATCGAGGTGTTTGCCGTCCTTTTCTTCCCCATATGCCGGCACGAGCCTCTTGATCTCGCCTTCCTCCAGTGAAGGAAGCTTGTCGTCGAGCTGCCGCAACGTGAGCCATCATGGTCAGACAACAACGAATTGGGGAGTTCGACTCACAGTGTAGTTTCCACCCAGCACCTTCCATGTGCCTGTAGCTGGCTCCGCTGGTGGCTGGAGGTTCATAAGCTCCTCAGGTATGTCTGGGGTTCGGGCGGGCAGGTCCTCGACAGCAACGCCATCTTTTTGCGCTCGGCTTTTTCGCAATTCCTCGAGGCGAGATACATTTTCGGCTGTGAAATGTCGCCAGAAGGGAGGAGGGTTCGGGAAGGTCGATGCCAGCGCGTTCTGCGATGGCTCGTCGGGGTTGTCGGCCATCCTGGATAGATGGAGCTGATGGGAGTAAAACGTTGGCGGGGGGGGGTTGTCGAATGGAATTAGCCGGTAGTAGTCGTGATCAGCTTATTGGGAAGCATGTTCAGCAACCCACAGACTCCAGCGTCTGCCTTAAGTCTTCGTACTGACCTCTTCAGTCAGAAATCCCAGGTCGCAAAAGTGTCTTGGTCTGCGGGCAGTACTTAGTCGCGCGACCGAGCCGTAGGGTACCACTGCCGGAGTAGCGAGCGACAAGCGGCAAGCGATAGGCGACAGGCGACAAGCCGCCCTTCACCTCAGCCTGACCTAGCCCCGCTTTGGCATAGCGCACCTTACCTTCACCCATCCCACCTTGCAGTTGCACCCTGTTACCTCCACTTTACCCAGCACATTGCGTAGGTACGCAGCAAAGCAGCTCCGCCCGTTACTCGGTCAGTTGCTGTAATTGCTACCAACCTACCTATCTGGCTCACCTGGGTACCAATTTTGTCCCTTTTCGCTTCCTCAGCGACGAGCCATTGAGCCGCGAGACAAAGCTCTTCGACCGCAACCCTTCGTTTTCCGTCGCTGAGACTTGGCCAGCAAGCATTTGTTCACCATGGCTGACGTCCGATCTCTCCTTCGTCAGCAGCGTGCTGCCAGACGCATCGACCACCCCCACGCCGCCTACTCGGATGCGGGCAAGCTTCTTTGCACACTCTGTCACGAGGCAATCAAGTCCGAGTCTCTTTGGGAAGGTCACATTCGGGGTTCGGGCCATACCACGAAGCTCAACAGCGGTCAGCAAATTTCTGCTGGCGCAAAAGTATCGGAACCCGCGCCGTCAAACAAGCGCAAACACGATTCGGACGAGGACATGGGTGAGGAAGAGGACGATGAAGCCATCAGAAAGAAGAAAAGCAAGACCGACGTCAGCACGCCTGCTCGACCGGCGGAGGCCGATGGTGAGACCAAGGATGCGACACTCACTCCGCCGCCACTGAATCGTCGTACATCGACGACGCCTGTGCAGGGTGTCGAGATCCAAATACCATCCCGGCCTGCGACGCCTGCCGCTCTCAGGGATGGAACCTCTTCCAATTCAACTCCTCTGACGCAGCCCCTCGGCCCCTCGCCATTAATTCCGAAAGATGCTTCCCCGACAGCTGCGACAGCGAACGTGTCGACACGGCATAATGCCTCGGCAGCGGCAAAAGCCCCGGTCGACGAGGACGAGTGGGCGGCCTTTGAGGCTGATATCGCGGCCGTTACGGCCCCTGTCGCGGAAGATGCCGTCATTTCGGCTCCGGCAATGACAGCAGAGCAGCACGCTGCCGCTGCCAAGACAGAAGAAGAAGAGCGGGAGAAGCGGCGTCTCGCTGCGGAGAAGGACCTTGCGGACGAAAAAGAGGAGGCTACACGCGCTTTGGAGGAGGAATTTGAAGATATGGAACAACTTGAAGCCAGGGTCCGCAAGTTGAAGGAGAAGCGGGAGGCATTGAGAAAGCATGGTGAGGCGGGAACGGTAAGCAAACCGGCGGAGGCGGCAGGAAAAGAAAACGTCGAAGCAAACGGAGATGGAGAAGAAGAGGACGACGATGACGAGGAAGACGACGAAGACGACGACTTCATGGGTTTCAGGTATCGCTCATGACGATCTGTGCTTGGCGTCACCGTTATTTCCCCCGAATCCATTGCAAGAGTGGCTGGGCTCGACCGCAACCCGAGGCGTATTGTTGCTGTATATTTACTGTACATTACCTTCACTTCATGTCTATAATTTGGCGCCCATCCTAACTTCGGAGCTATATTCAACAACTTTTGAAAGCATGATGTTTATTAGTTCGTGTAATGCTATGTCGCTATCCAGACACTACGCGAATGAAATTAGCCCCAATATCGAGGTTCAGAATGGTACGCCGCCCAGGTTTTAATCACGAGTGCACATGAAACATCTTCGCCCTGCTTTACTTAAAGCGCTGCGACCACAGTTGGTGCCCGAGGAACATGGCCTGGTCCCGTTGCGATGTGGGACGCAGAACCTCCCTCATACACTGTGGCTGTGATGGTGTTGTAGATGGTGACGAACGCCACCGACACAGAACAAACCGAGTTGGTTGGGTTCGCATCCAAAGTCGTCATCGTGGCGGTCGCCGGTGGTGTAGTCGGTTCGACGCAGCGTGTTCCGTCCCACTGCTCACAGTGCTCGGTCGAAGTCGGAGCAGGACGAGACCCTTCGTCACTGCGGGATGAGGTGCCTTCATTCTTGCCCGGATCGGAGCTTCCTTCGCTGGGGTGTACGGGTTTGACGCTTTGCACAGTAGTACTCGTGACTGTCACGGCCCCCTTCGAAGTAGATTCGCCGTTGCTCTTGGGCGGTTCCGTCTCGGAGCCTTCGACGGACGTGTGTGTCTTGGTTTGCTGGTCGGTTCCTGAAGGCTTCGTCTTGGTCGTGGTTGAGCCGTCGGGCAGTTCACTGACGGTCTCTGTGCAAGTAACAGTCACAGTCTCGGCCGGATGCTTGTCGCTGACGTAAAATGTCTCCGTCACTGGCGCATGGGTGACGGTGAGGGTGAAGGTGAGGGTTGGGGAGACGGTGACGGTTTCTTTGATGACCGGCGATGTCTCGTGGCTGGTCTCATGAGAGGTCTCACGGGTGGTCTCTCGAACGGTCTCGGTCTTGGTCGTCATGGCAGTTGCAGTTGTAGTTGCCGTGGTAGTGGTGGTGATGGTGCTTGGGAGGATGACGTCTGCCGGAGGACAGGCGCATGTGTTTGCATTTGGAGGCGTGCGGGCTCTCAGGTTGTCTGGCCTGGCACTTGCGAGAGCTGCCAAGGACGTGATGGACAAGGCCATGAGACTTCCTTTACAGACCATCGTGGTTGATTTCGTGGTATATCAGTAAAGTTGCAATAGATAATGTAGCGGGAAGGTCGTCTCAGAGTGGACTTCGTGGTTAAGACGAAAGTGATGATATCAAGACTGAGTAGACGACTACTCTGGTAGGGCGAAATTGATGTCGATGCCAGCAATAGTGCACAGCGGTAGGAAAAGACGGCTCCGTCTTATACGCTCCGTCGAAGCCCGACATCGCGTCCGCTGACATCGACATGTCAAACACATCTTGAAAAAGTATCGCGATCTTCCTGGGCGGATGGAATGATGGGGCCCTGTATTGCATCTTAGCGCTCGACGAACAACAGTAAGCTGACGACGGCTCGCAGGAAACAAAGCCTGATCTCTGGACACGATGGCCAGGTAGGGATGTGAAGATTGCGTCACATTGCTCGGGCGGTGCCAAGGTGTCACTCAATTGAGTGTTCATCAACTTGAGAGCAGTCGATTACTGCACGAATTGGGCGTTGAAGGGGTTTCTGTCAGATCAATAGTTCCAGAGGCCCAAACGGTAAAGGGACCAGGGAGACAGAGACTATTGTAAAAAGGCCCAAACTTCACAATAACGGGGTTGGGGTCTGCGTTCCAAGGGAGGCTCTACTCCCAACTCTCCAACCCTCCCTCTGATAAGGTAACCGACGGATGTTTTTGTGGTATCCAGCAGCATGGAGCACGGCACCAACACATGACGTGCAACAACATGGGCGGATTCACAAAAGGAGCCAGCGGAGATGTAGGAATCCCCTCGAGCATCGCAATGGCGCCCGAGTACGTACCAAGACGTTCCTCGGCACCTGTCCGGTGACAGAAGTTGATGACCACCAGTTCGGGATTGTTGCAAGGTCCAGGTTCCAAAGGCTTTGCCGGGTCTTGTTGTCCCAGGAGTTTGGAAACTCGGCCCAAAGACCTGCAAAAAAGACGTGGAGCTCGGCGCTGGCCGTCCCGTTCCCGCTGTGGAGACTCCGACTCCGGAGCCGGCTTTAATCCGTCACCGAAATGGCCGACCGCCTACCGAAATCGGAACGTAATTCCATCGTTCTCAACCTTTGTTTTCTGCCAGGAGCATCGCAACCAAAACAAACGCCATCATTATTGTTCCTGCGCCTAGCGTCTGCCCATCATTTGGCAGCACGAGAACTGGTGATACAGCTTCGTCCGTTCTTTTCAAGCGATCTGCTATTCAAAGCCTTTTCCGACTTGCCCGCCCCCACCGACCGCACTGTGCACCGACCACGACTGCGATAGCAGCGACGCGATCAAAGCAACAGTACCGGCTCTGTCGATCACGATGGGAATTTGTGCGTCATGCCTCGGGCGGGGGAGCAAGGCGGACTATGAAGAGGTAGGCTACTCATGCTTCGTCCACAAGAGTCGTGGCACGCGGTGGCTAACGGCCTCTCTTCGCCCTGCAGGACGAAGAATCCCGACTCCTCGACGACGACCCGAACAACGTACACTACGGAAGCTTTGGAGAACAGAATGTGAACGGGCAAGAGGATCCATTGGAGGTACAGCGCGAAACGGAAGCCCTACAGCGTGTCGTGGCGAAGACGTCCGAGTACGTACTATTGTGTTCCAGACGGTACTGTGATGCGATGTGCTGTGCGGTGCTGCGCTGCGCTGCACTGCACTCAGTTGCCGTGCCGCCAGATGACCTCCTTCGACCCGAACTCCGGGACGGCGGGCTCGCTCAGTTCATGGCTGGGTTTGCTAACATCGGTCTTCCTAGCAACATGGTTGACATCTTCGAAATTGCCCCGCAGGATCACGCACATCGGCCTGCGCCGGCTACGTTTGCGTATGCAGGCCAGGAAGCCCGCATCGTGCGGTACCAACATCTGCTTTCCAAGCTGGCCTCCCAGGACGAGGCCCCGGCGGGTGTCCAAGTGGATTGGCTTCCCCAAGAAGACGACACCATCGAGATGCAACGCGGTGTGCCGACAGTCAAGGCCGAGTCGGACAAGCCCCTTGTGGGCACCTTTGCCGATGCAGCGGCGGCTATGGCATGATCTGCTTCGCTATCGTACGAATCAGTCCGTGGTTCTACTCAGTTTGGTCATTTTTCTCCACGGCCACAGCGGCTACGCTTTTCCATCTTCACTCGCCCATGTATTGCTTATCAGCTTCGTATTGGTCAATGCTGCCATCTGGGTCCTATCGGGTCGCGGCGACATGGGACGGACGTGGTTGAGTGACGACATTTTTTACGTCGTTTTCTGATAATTGTTTTTCTATTCCCTTTCCACACTCGATACCCTCCCGATTACTGGCTCATGCACGCACGAACTCTCATATTGGTATTAAAAACCCACACTTACACCGCATCCCCAAACCCACAACGACTCACATATTTCGCGTTCTGTACGGATACTCCGTACTGCTTTCTCTTTTCTATGTCATCATCCCCTGTACTTTGGTCTTCACCCCTGTACAAAAAAAGCTCTGGGCAACAACGAGGTCATGAGGAAAGGTGGACACAATGGACCCGGGCAGTCATGAATTAATCAATGAAAACTCCTCCATCCACTCCGTCCGCCCCCTGGCGCGTAGCGTGGCCGGCCAATGGCCGCGTCGTGAAGATTCTTCAGCAGCAGGCCACGGCTTGTCTAGCCCATTAAATCATGGCCACGTGCACATCCGGCTCATGTTTGCCTTTCTCAGTGTGGACCCTTTGGCAAGGGACGTTACATCCCAGTCTGTGTCTTGGGGTTACAAGACGTTCTTCCTCCCCCCCGTCCTTGGCCTTGGTTCCCGCCAGCTCTTCGGATACAATGTGTGTGGTCGTCTCGTCTTCCGAGAGGCGGGATCTATCTTGAGAATGTCTCACGTCTCTGATTCCCGCCCTTCAGGGTTGAGCGGGAGTCTGTGCGGTTCCCGTGCCTCATTGGCGGAGAAGAGACAAGGAGATGGTGACTTGGGAACGAAGTGGGATACATCGCAGACGACATTCAACGTGGACGAGGAGGGGGAATCGATGCTGCGGCCTGATGGGGCGGCCTCCCAGTCCCAGTCCCAGTCCCAGTCCCAGCCCGTCAAGCCCGATACAACCCACCACACACCCTCTTCGTCGCCCGTTTTTGTCTCCGTTTCCTCACGCTGAGCCCTTCTCTTCTTGCTCATCCCACTCCTCCCTCCACTATGCCCTACCGCCATATGACAGGCACGCCTGTCATACTCTCTGGGCAGATGCTCTAAATTGTGAGGTAGGCTCAAGGAGGGGCTCAGCAAGGCGCCCAACAAGAAGCGAGTCAATGCCGGCGGAGGGAGGCTGTTTTAACAATGACACGTGAGAAGCAATGACGTCCTCTGAGATGCCATGCTGCCTTACCGCTTCTCTCCATCCAGCAAAGGAGGGGTTGAAGCGAGAACCACTGGGCGGGCTGTGGCCTGGGTAGGTCCCTGAAGGAAGCCGACAGATGGACGTTCCTGGGGCTTATTTCGCAGTGCAGCAGCACTCGTTCCCCTTCTCGTCAAGGTCGACACACACATACAGGATCGGCTGCTGCTGCTGCTAACTGCTGCCAGCTGCTGCCGCCACTAGTTGCCCCTAGGCCGTCACGAAGCCGTCCCCATTCGCTCGCCAGAGGAGCGTCTTCTGCAACGCTGGCCTGCCTGGTGAGCATGCCAAAACCTGCTGGACGGGCAGCTGTGCAGGAAAAAAGTGGGAGAGCCCGTCTCTACCACTGTGGTTCTTTTGGTGACCCCTCTTGTCGCGCGACGTACACTAGTCGTTGGAGGGGAGAGGGGAGCATTTGACTCGCTCGAGGTCTTGTACTTTCAAGTAGCGCGGGCTGAAGACGATGGATTCTCGCCAGGGAAGCGAGGGTCATGGCATAGGTAGTATGGAGATGTGGTGGAGGACCAGATATGACCGCAGCATGAGGAGGACATGTCTCCGTCCTAACCACGATGGCCCCTCTCATGTCCCTGTCGCCCGTGACCGTCTAAACGGCAGGCTAGGTTTTTGTGACCAAACAAAACACAGCAGACAAAGCCATCTTTTGCTCTCTCGCACGCGCGCACGCACACAGAAGACAGACCGCGGTAACGAGAAAAATCAATCTTACACAATAACGTGCCTCTGTCTCTCTCTCTCTCTCTCTCTCTCTCTCTCTCTCTCTCTCTCTCTCTCTCTCTCTCTCTCTCTCTCTCTCTCTCTCTCTCTCTCTCTCTCTCTCTCTCTCTCTCTCTCTCTCTCTCTCTCTCTCTCTCTCTCTCTCTCTCTCTCTCTCTCTCTCTCTCTCTCTCTCTCTCTCTCTCTCTCTCTCTCTCTNAAAAAAAAAAAAAAAAAAAAAAAAAAAAAAGAGGAAGAAGAAAAAAAAGGTGAAAAATGACAGCGAATGAACGGCCGTTATGTGGTTCAACTTGAAAATACACCCGCAAGCCAGGGTCATCCGAAACCGTCCTCTTCAAGTCCCGCGTCGTCAGTCGGAGAAGTGCTGTTCTGTTCTTCAATTTGGCGCGAGCGACAGCTTGGTCGTGTCGTGTCCGCGACCACGAGGCCCTACACGCTTCGATCCCGTCTCGTTTGTCTCCCTCGGCTACTGATGTTGCACAAATTGTCGTTAGCAAGACGGGTTCCCGGGTCGGTTTGTAACCCCTGAGCCGCATTTTGACGCATTCCCAACCGTTTCAAGGAAAGGTCAGAAAGGTGTGGCATACACAAGACAAGGCTTTGGGACAGAATGTAGAAAACAAGAGGGACCCGGGGGAGGGATGGTAAAGGGGGAGGGCAACATCGACTCACCCGGTACAGCACATCTCGTCGTCACCCCAAAGGGCATCATCCCAAGGGGCGAAGAAAGCCCCTTGGACACACAAGACTCGGTTTCGTCAGGTGATTGTGTTTTGCCTGGTATAATGCGTCATCTCCATCTCCTGCAACTGACGGCCGACGTCCTGCATCTCGAGGTGCGTCCTCTCGATGGTGGCCTTGCGGTTCCCCTCGCGGTGCCACCGGTTCATGTCCCGCTGCATCTTGTCGAGCCGGCGGCGCTTCTTGTCCATGTCGTAGCAGAGCTTGCACCTGTCGGGGTCGGCGATGGTCTCGAAGACGAGCTTGAGGCCGCACGTCTCGCCCGTCCGGTACTCCTTGTTGCACTGTTGCTTGAACTGACCCCATCTCCAATAGCCGCAGGCCCATTTCGTTTGGTAAAAGTAGCACATTTCTTTTCCCCCTTCCTTTTCTTGTTTTCTCTCTTTCTCTTTCCTTTTTTTTTCGTCTTCCTCTCCTTCCTCGGTTTCTGTTCCCTCCCCAGTGCTAGTTCGTCTGGTCGTGCTGCTTTGGCTCTAAGCCAAGCCACCCCTGCTGGCCGTATGGTTTTTTTTTTTTCCGCTTTCGTTTTTTTGGATCTCTTCTCTCCCGCGTCCTCTTGTGGCGTCTGATGTCTATCGTCCGACGAGGGGGGGTGGGAGCTTTTCTTTTGCTCGTTGCGGGCCGATCCGTCTGGCTCGCTGGAGGACCAGGTAACTAGCTCGTTGATACGCAGATAGTGGAGAAGGGGTCCAGTGAGGATGCGCGTGTGTCCGTATGAGTAAGAGAGGAGAATGTATCCGTACCGGATCGGAGTGGGAGAGGATCAGGAAAGAGGAGAAGAAGGCAGATGGAAATCCGGACGAGGACTAAAAGAAAGTGGTTCGCCTGTTCGGGGTTGTTCTCTCGGGTCTGAGAAAGGATGAAGTCACTGATGATGGATGGAACTGGAGCAAAGAAGTGGCCAGAGGTATGTTAGCCATCTTCTTATTTATCGTTTCTGCTTTTGTGGTTTTTTGTGTGTTTGGATTTCCTCCATCTTGGTTTTTGCCCGCCCACCCCCTCCCGTCGGTATTGTGTTTCCCTTGACTTCCCATTGTCCCCTACGATATGCAACACCATGCGGACAGTGATGGCTCTGGACAACTGTATCCAATGATGGCACATCATCTTCAGGGGTACTCTTCTCTTTCTGCCCTCTTTGTCCCTACTTGGCCGTCAAGGGTGGTCGAAAATGGGTAGAGGACGTGGGATGGACATGGACAAAACGGTCTACCAAGAGCGTGCGAAATGGAGGGGTGGAGGGGGTGTCCAAAACAGAAACAAATGATGGCAAGAAAGAGTACGGACTGACTGGAATATTTTGTGCGTCTGGTGGTATTATTGAGAATTGGCCGCAGCAGGTCCAGCGGGTGACATGCCAACTCTTGCGCCGTGACAAGGTCTGGCGGCGACAAAAGGTGGCAGTCCGCTTCCGAAGACGTGAAGACTTTCGTTCGCGGTTGCGATTGAGAAGTCTCTTTTTTTTGGTGTTTGGTTCGGGGCCGAAGGTGGTTGGGCAGCAGCAGCCGGCAGCACCTTTTTTTTTTCTTCCCCTGGCCCTCCTCTTCTTCTCTCTCCCCTGGTCTTCTGGCCTGAGGGGGTGTGGATAGGGGGGGCGGGTGTATCTGGGTGAAATGGCTCGAGGTGAGGTTTATTTTATTTCATCTCCGTTTCGGTCATTGCCGGCTTGAATCTCTCGTGGGCCTCTCCTCTCTTCTTCTTCTTGTTTGTCGCTTGGTTGGATAGGTATCGTGTCCTCGACTGTCCAACGTTCTCGATTGGCTTGTTTTCTCACCTTGGATTTGCTTTTACAGTACTCTCATCAACACGAGGGACTCGAGGCCAACTTTATACTCAACAAGCAGATACTACATGGTAGGGAAAATCATTATAGGCCCGCAGCATGTGTTGTCAGGACCGGCACTCTGCCAGACATTTAATTCGACACCTCAACGTCCACGCATGCCTCCATACAGACTACACCACGCTACAATTCCCACTCCTCACATACATGCGCCCTCACGTACAGCAACACGTACATGCTGCACAATCCCAAGATCTTAAGCATATTATTCGATTGTTCCTCGGGGCGTGTGGGTAAAATATTCACATCCCTATCTCTCCTCCTTCGTTCCACCCTCACTGGCCGTCGATACAAAGCCCACTCGTTGTCCCTCTACTATATCGCACCTCACGTATCCAAGGGGCAGGGCTATGAGAAGGACGCGCTTTAATAATTCGTTATCATTTATGCATGGCAGCGTGGCTTCGACTATCCCGCGGGAAGAACGTCGACTGTCGTTTGTCCCTGCAGGAGTCCACTTCCAGAATCTGCACGTCGAGCTGTAACACATGCCATCGTTTTTGCCTCGAGCTTTCGACTCAGTCAACCTCCTCGTATGCCTTCATTGACATGTATCTACCAAACACGCTCATAGACGGGAATACCTTCTTCATCCAAGTGGCTGATCCTGCTCCACATCCAGGGCTTCTTTGCGAGGCATTGCCTCGCCAAACAGCAAGCGCACCCGAAGGACAACTCAGTGTCAGGTTAAACGGTGGAAAACGTTGGTATGCGGCTCAAAGCCAAAGTACCTTGTGCATGACGTGGACAGTCATGACATTGGACACGGTATAGTCCGCACTGCTTGAAATCCGGCATGCATTAAATTAATCCACCTACTGGCCAACAGCCACTGTTGTCCCCTCGCTCCTCTTTTACATATTCCTCCATGCAGGCAAAGCCCGAGTGCCAGTGTTACTCTGCCCTTTGATAGGTATACCGACATCTATCAGCATTCAACATCTTCTCCTTCTCAACTAGCCGCCTCGCAAGGCAAGCCGAGCGGGAACACTCCACTGACCACGGACACGCATGTATATGCGCTCCATCACTACTACAGTATGTACAGGTTTCCTGCAGTGGAAGCTTCCACTTTCAACCCTGGAAACATGAGAGTCGTCAACACGTTGGTAGCTCCCGCTGCGGCCCCGTCCACTGACAGGGGCTTCTTACCCTCCGATTTGAGCAAGGCTGGCTTGCGTGCGGCCGTTGTGGGGGTTTGGATTGATGATTTACTCGACGAGGGATATCACTCAGCCCAGGGTCTACCGAATGTTGAGGTACTTGATGGGACTGTCTGTATCGTCCTTCACTGTCATTTCTACACGAACTTGGAATCGATGGGTGGTCTTCTCTGGTTGCTTTTTTTCTTTTCCCTTTTTTTTTTTTTTTTCCCTTTTTTTTTTTTTTTTTTTTTTTTTGGCTTCGTCCACTGGCGGCCTGGCATGAACCACACTCGTTGGAGTATTGGGGCCACGGTCCTTTCTAGCGTTCATCCAAGCCCGATGATGTGCCTGACAACAGCAAGAGCTGGTGACATAGCAAGGTTGTTTGCGGATCATGACCCCTAGTAGAAAGTCGTCCCCTGGCCTGATCGACTTCTGCCTGCCGCAAGAAAGAAACCTTCGGCGTGACATGGGACGCAAGGTTGACAAGTCCCATACCACCTTCTGAAGAGGCCACTCTGGCGTGCCTGACCGAGTCTACATCGCCAGGGAGCTCATGCCCCTTTTGTGAGGCAACGGGGTCAGTGAACAGGACGCTCGAATGATCCCTGCTAGTCTTTGGGGAGTGGGCTGTACTGCAAACAACCCACCTCGATGCTCTCATCTCAACGTGCGTCTTGCAGGAAATGGTACCTGTGGGCTCTGAGACCAGGCCTCCCAGAGCCGGATGCCCGTCTTCAGGTCTCACATGGACGAATAGTAACGGTTTCTGACCACCCTTGCCGAATGCAAGATTGGTTTGCAGGCTGAGGTGTGCTGTTCTTTCAACCTTTGTAGTTCGCCTCGCCTTGACGGATGACTCTCAATCCTGTCACTTCATGCGAGCTGCTGTACTGTACATCCAGAATGGGTCTTTCGTGATAGCTGGCAACATTGACAGTCTCCTCCGCATGAACTTTTGCGCTTGTCCCGACGAGGCATAACCTGTCATGGGCAGCTCCTCCCTCTTCACCGGCCCGGTCTTGGGTGACAATGGCCGGACGATTCCAGAGCAGTATTGGATACTGTACAAAGCATCTTGGGCACTGGTCGCGGCCCTGGGCAGGGCAACGTGGCGGCCGGCCTCTGGCCATCATCCCGGGGCCAGGTGTTCGATGCTGCATTGCATTCGATTTGCGTCAACGCTCCGTCAGGCAATGATAGGGAGTACTTCGACTTTAGTCACGCTGGCTGCGTCTTGCGAGTAAGCTGCTTCGTGCACTCCCCTCAATGCTGGCACCATTTGCTGAGCTGCTTGTGTTGCCGATCAAGCATGCGGGATCGTGCGGGACGCGAGCCCCTCTACCCGTCCTCTCGCAACATGCTTGAGTGGTGGCTGTTCAGGTCCACCGGGCAAAGCTCCCCGGCGACATCCTATTGACTAGCCTGTGCCGTCACCACCATCCACAACACGCAGAGGCGTTCATTGACCTGGGGCCCTGCCACCTCCCGTCATTGACAAGAGCGTACGAGTGTTGCACGTAAGCGGCAGATCTACGGCCGCCACCGGCGACCATGACACGCCTTTGATCATCGGGCATGAGCTTGCATTAAAATGGCCTGAAAAGAGGAAGATGCATGAGCCATGTCCTAGGTCTGGAGTCGGGCTCAAGGTATGTCAGGCTCTGACGACCTGGCAAGCCTGGTTCGAGGCGGGGGTGTCCTCCTTTTCATGTTCGCTTCGCTTGACATGTTGTATGCCATTAACGAGACGCGGGTGGGCCAGACGGCCCTGCGAACACCTCTTGAATATGGCCTCGATCTTGGCGACTTGCACCTCCGCAAAATCAAGGCCTAAACGTGACTGGAAGGGAAAGGAGGGGGGCTCGCAAGTCTCTTCGTGGAGACGGAATCATGTTTACGTGGGCCAAAAGAGCGGCCAAGGGCTGTGCTATGGCCGAGCGACCCGCGTGGTGTGGAGGCTGTGTCACCGGTGAGGTCGTCTGTTAATCGGCCACTTCGGAACCGCGAAGTGGAAATGGAATCGTGGGCAAACGGGCCGGCGCGTTTGTGGAAAGACTGAAGCAGTAGCCACCGGAGAAAAACAGAAGAGTGTGCGTGCCTCGACGGACAACTTCTCGCGACTCGCAAGGATGCGCCTTGCGCTGGTTGCGAAGGTATCGGAGTCGTTGGAACAAAAGTAGGCTTGGAGGTTCTAGAACGCCTTTGGAAGCCGACTTCATGCTACAGAGCGGTGCCAATCATGTGTTGAAGAAGCGTTCTCTCTTCTTCCCTAGGTGACGCGTCATTGTGTGATGCCGACAGAGCAAGACGACATTGGAAGCCACTTACAGCCGCTTGCAGCCGCTCTCTTAGCCCTCGACGCCGTTGAACGACGGTGCTAGAGGCGATGGGAGCTCAGATGGCTCAGATGTCGCGCAGCTTCTCTGTGCGCAGCGCGCAGCGCGGGGCGCTATGCGAGTCCAGAAAGATGTACAGCCCTTAGTTGACAGCTTCCGAGGACAGCGCTTGACGGCCTCGAGAAGGTGGTGGAAAGGTCGATGGGCGGCGGTAGAGACGACGTCAAGAACGAGCAAGGATGTGGCCTGGCAGGGGTGGACAGAGGACGTTGGTCGACCAGGAGGGACGTGTTTCTGTAGCAGCCGCAAAGGGTGCTACGAGGGGATCTGATTGGATGGACCACCGTAGGGCGTTGGGGTCGGTACAATTGGGCCGCGCCTCCGTAATGAAACAAGGAGACAATAGGGTCTGGAGAAAGCCCGTATGCTCATTGTTCAGACGAGAATGTTCGGATGTGCGACTTGAGCAGGCAAGTTGGGTCCATAAGAGGCGGGAAGTCGAAGCCTCGTGTCTCTTGAATCGATCGTCTCAGTGAAGTGAGCAAGCGCAGGGTAAGAATTGTGCGGTTTGACGACGCTTCTGGAGCTTGCCAACAACAAGTCGGTCGATGTCGAAGTCTTGTCGACGCAGCCTGCACGTTGTGCACGCCACGTTGTGCACATCTTTCATTGCCATGCCTGGCAAGGGCGGAGTGCTGAAAATGGGTATTTGGCAGGTTTCGGATGGCTTGTGTCCGTATCCGTACTGGCTGCAAATACAGTAAAAGACCAAGGTTCAGGGTTTCTCGAACTATGACATGTCAGTGACTCCAGGGCCGATGGCTAAGTTGCGATGAGAACTCAGACTCGGCCAGGACTTTTTTTCCCGTGGTTGCGAATTGAACACCAGGTGTGATGAAGTCGTTGACGGCCTGTTAGAAGACCTGATTGACCTAGTTCGCGGCCAAGGGAACAGGCACAGGGGATGGACACGCGCGGGTCAGGGCCGGTGGACCAGGCGACCTCATAAGATGATGAATAATGTCGCATGACGATTCCGACTGCTGAGTTAGTCAAGAAACGAATACCTGGCAGGATGATGCCGCTGTCAATCGAGGGCAGCTTGAGATGTAGGCTACCTAGGTAGCTAGTAGGACGTAGCAGAGGGAATGTTTGCCGCAAAGGAAGTCGGATGCATCGTGACTTCCATGACCAGGAACGCACTCGTAATCTAGAAGTCGCGACATAGGTACTTAGGTAGCCCATTGGCTTACTGACGCACGTTCTGTAGGTATCTATCCGTACCTTACCTTGGAAGGTAATACACACTCAGACAGGTACCTACCTCTCTATGTAAGGTAGGTGCAGGAGGCAAGAGACCTCCACCGATATCCCAATTCAGCCTGGAAGGTGCGACGAACAGGCGATGGCACGCAGTAATTACTTTGTCAAATACTACCCTGCCTCGAGCTGTTACTCCCAACCGACTTGGAAAGTCCACAAGTGCATTGGAAACAGCCGGGCCAATCAGAAGAGCCGGGTATTACAACCAGGTCAGCGCTCAAGCTCCGAGGTGGCGCTGGCGCGACTCGATATTAACCTCCTTCCGCCCAGTCTTATTTTGAGCCCTTCCCTTCTGTGCAGACGAGCCATACTGCCGCGTAGATGCATTGTGCACCTGGACATGTCACCTCTAGAACATTACGTTCCAATGCATGCTGGGCTGTCCATTCGTCCGTACTTTGCTGAGGTTCCTGCGTACCTTAGCTAGCTAATGCTTGGTGCGGTCGGGAGCATCTGTATATCCTGCAAGTGTCCCTACCTTACCCGCCAACCTAGGTACCCACGCGGTGTACCTTACCGAGAGCGCCTGCCTGCGGCTTCGCATATACGTACACTACTTCAACCTCTAACACAAATCACAGTGCAGATAGAAACCGTTTGAGGGAATCCGGACAGGCTAGCGCGCAAATCCGGTTTATGCGCACTGTCCTCCCCCGCGCCGCGTGACGAGGCCCACCGCTTTGAACCAATCACACTGCACGCGCAAGCCGGGGGCTCCACAACATTGCAGCATTCCATTCCCTCAACAGCAGCCTCGAGGACAGAGAAGGTGTCCAGGGCAAGTTGCCTCACTCCTTCCCAACTTGAACCAGTCTCGTCGTCAAAACAACAACTCGGACCGAGGGAGACAAAGCACATCAACGCTGCTTCCCGTCCGTTGTGTTCATTCTCTTCTCTTGTCCCCCGGGTAACACACCTCGCCTCGCCTACCGACGCAGCCGCGCCAGTGTGTTGCGATGAGTCGCGTCTCGTGATTCAACTGTCCACCCTGCATGAGACCGTTTCTCAGCCCCATGTGGCCTCGCCATCGGCCTCGCCCTCCAACTGAACTGACTTGACGACTTGTCTCGCCTTGCAGCCGCCCGTCGCCAAACTCCACATCCCGAGCCAGCAATATCCTCCCTCCACCTGGTCTTGCTCTTGCCCACAGCTCACGCCATCCCATTATCGCTCCAACCGCGCGGCCCTCCCCTTGGCGCGTACGGCGCATCACCCATATCTTCACCCTTGACTCGACACCAAGGCCACCGTTTGGCCCTCTCGTTTCTCTATTCCGTATCTTCGCCTGTCTCATCACGCGGCAGCGCCTGCTCAACCTATCAGAGGCGCGTGCCTCCAAGTATAAACTTCATCCGTCATTAATTAGCCAACTATTGACTCAAGTTGAGACGGTCGTCACAATCACTGCAATTTTTCGAGGCGTGCGCATCGGATTGCGACAACACGTTGCATATTCCTGTGGCTCTTTGCTAGCGAAAGCAAGCACACATCCGGCTTCTCGTCGCTATTTCTCTCGGCGCGATACAACTCACTTGTCGTCGCAATCTCATTGCTCGCCCGTGGATCGAGTCAGCCATGGACCCAATGAGCCGCGACGACTTCCCCTCGTCGACCCGCCATAGCATATCACACTCACATCATTCCGTAACTGCACTCGCCGGCGATGGTGGCCTTGACTCTGCGCCTCGCTCGCCGATCCACCTCAAGTCCACTGGGGTCGCTGATGCCCGACCATGCCCGCAGTCGCAGTCGCAGGCGCAAGACGGGGCGCATCGTGACGACCAGCCGCAGCTCATCCTCGCAGGCCCTCCTCCGCCGCCGTCTCCGTCTCTACCCTCGTATTTGGCGTTTTACCGACGACCACATCACCCCGCTGGTGACAATCTGTTACTCGCAGACCTTCCCAACGAACTTCTGCTTCACATTCTGGGCTACCTGGATGTCAACGACCTGCTTTCCACATCGAGGGTAGGCCTTCCCAACGTGTGTCGTATCAGTGACGGTTTTCGACTCTGCCCTTGACTTCACTTTTGCATTCGCCTCCCTTGGCTCCCACGTACCTAACCTGTCCTGACTTCCTACTTACCTACTTACCTGAACTTGCCTGATGTTTATTATTTCACTGCGTGTCCCCAATACACCCCTGAATGCCCTCCCTGCTTGGGTTGAAATGAGAGAGAACGCTGCTAATGGCATAGACCAACCACCACCTGCGTCACCTGTCTCTCTCGCCCATCCTCCACGCCTATCGGCTCCGGCACACTCGCGCCATCCTGCCGCCTTTGCTCTCTTCTCCGTCCCGGCCCTCCCTGGCGGAACTCATTGGCCGTTCCATCTTCCAGACGCACACGTCCGTTGTTTCCCGTCGCCTGGCCCGCTCCCTCGTGTCCATCCGGCTGTCCCGCCGCCTCGCCACCCGGCCGTCGGCCGAGGCTCTCGTCGAGCGCGCCGTGCTGCCGCCAGAGTGCGTGCCTGGCATGAGCATGGTGCAGATTTCGCCGGCCCTCGTGGCGAAGCGCCGCGCCATCGAAAAGGAAAAGGTAAAGGACGGGCTGAGGAAGTGGGTCGAGGGCGTGTGGAAGGGCGAGGTGCGCCAGCGCGAGGAGGGAGTCAAGAAGTGGGAGGAGAGCAAGGGAGTCGGCAGGGTCTGGCGGCTGAGGCGATTCTGGGAGAGGGTCTCGAGAGGAGACGGTATCGGCCGCCGGTAAGCTGTGCCGTTTCTGCGTGTGCAATTGCTCACCAGTCTCTTTCGTCAAGTCTTTCTTTGGGTCGCTTTGAGGATCGGAGGCCGCTCTGCGAGTGGTCTAACGGGGCGTTTGGGACTGATGTGCAAATGAATAAGACGTGTCACGATGTATCTGACCTGAGCGTAGGTGGTGGTCACGTATGTAGCAACAAAACGTTCAAGGTTGACGGGAAGGAATCTGATGGTAAGGGGTCCAACATCATCACCAGACATGCGGAGAGTCGTAGATTCGGGGTATTAGTTGTTACATTAGGTTGTAAGGCTACTTGTATCCGTACTCTGATTCCTTTCTACACTTCTTCTCCCATCAGGCCTCGTCGCAACGAGTATCAGCCCCTCAGTCCATCAGCTCCGTCAAACCTAGGCAAACACTGTTTTCTCCCCCAGACCCACCAGGCCAGAGCGACCAAGCCTACAGCGAATAGGTTACTGAGCCAGGAGATGACCCAGATCCAGATCAAACTAGTCAAAAGTGGTCGGGCCCACCCCTTTTTTTGGCTTTCGACATCATCTGCGGTATCATCTGGTGGCGTCGGGAGCTGTCATAACAAGAGTCAGGAGTGGTTAGCATCAAGATCCGAGGGGGTTACGTTGGCACTACTTGTTCAGGGTCCTTACCGGCGAAGGCTTTTCCAAACGTGGCACAGGTGGCGCTGGCGACGTTGGCGACGTGGGCGATGTTGGCGATGTTGGCGATGCAGACTTTGCCGGTGATGACGAGGGAGCCTGTGACGCCGAGTCTCCCGGTGATGCTTCCGAGCGGCGGCGATTGCACTCAGGACACCCGCTTATGCGACGACTCTCGGGTGGCCAGCACTGGGATACCATCAGTGATTGCCCTTGGAGAGGCCCCATTGTCCGGTGTGTACTGATCTTACCTCGTCACAGTAGACATGTCCGCATGGCATTGGTTCGCAGAACGATGCTCTGCATTCCCTGCATTGGTGGTTATGCTCTGCGTCGTCGTGATGAGTGGCATGATCTGTCCGGGTGGGCGACCGACCACTGGATGTCAGGCCGCTGGCAGATGTAGAAGGGCTCGCAGCCCTCGCTTCGGGAATGGTAGAGAGGTCTCTCTCTCTAGTGTCATGTGTGCTTCGTCGACCTTCGGTAGCCATGATGTGTCGGTAGAGTACAGAGATGCTGGTCCAAAGGAGAGTCTCAATGTTCTGGGAGCAAGGGTTGCAAACGCCAAACTGATACAGAAAACCCCGACGAAAGACAGGAGATATCTGGTGTTCTGTAGAAGCTGGAAAAAAGTGTCTCGTATGAAGCGTATGAAGAGCTTGATGGACAAGGTGTGACACGGAGACTATTGGACGAATCGGAGAAGTCGACGAAACTGTGCTGTCCAGTGACGCGGAACGACAAGGAGCTTCTTCAAGTTGACACCGCAGGGGAGTGAGTAGGGAAAGAGAGGTTGTCTAATGGCATATATATGCAGGTGCGGAATAGATGATGCTACATTGGACATGTCTTCCTCGAGGCTGCACGGCAGGACCAGATTACAAGCAGGGCCTGTCCGTCAACAAAGACTCGCCACTGGGGATGTTACCGTGCCCTATATTAGGTAGGCATGGAAGGTGATGCCTAATGGAAAGAGCTTTCAATACCTAGCTGTAGAGAAACTGTCTGGGTAGGTGCCCAGGTGAGTTGCCCCTTTCGAGGTGTATGCTCAGGCAGTAGTATATACCGACTCGGCCAACGTAAAAGGAAGGTAAAACGCGAAGGAAAATGGGAGTGTGAGTTGCCGATGCGATACAGAATCAGTTGGTGCGTGTGGTCGTGACGCAGGGAGTATATTGTTACGTCTGAATCTGTCTGCCCGTGAGCGAGCCATACCCTCATCTGTACCACTAGATGAAAACCTCCCACCACAAGGCTTGAAGGATTTTATGATCGATCAATAACAAATAATATAAGCAAAATTGAAGCAACTAAGTGGGTTGAGTTCAAAGACAGTGGTTTGTTTTTATGTAAGACTTGACCTCTTCACTTAGTAACCTTAGAGTTTGGAGCACGTCCAAAATGCTCCAAGAAAAATGTCTGCTAATTCTTTTATTTAATGGCGAAGTGTTGCTATTAAGGTTGCTAACGCGTCCCTAGCGTCACGTTCACGTTCAGCCACACGCAATTGAAGCGCATCTAGGTCAGACTGCATTCGGGACAACGTAGAGGGAATAGACCTGTCTGGACGCGCGTCATCCGCATGCCACCACCTTCCCTCATGGTAGTTTCCCGATCCAGGGACAGGTGCGTCGCTCGCGCTAGACTGGACTCTGTCGATTTCCTCGGGTTCCATCTCGCCGCCGTCTCGCCGCCAGCTGACAACCGTCTCGTCGTCAACACTCCCGCCAGCAGCCCTAGTTGCGTCGTCTTGATTCTTCCGGCGGCTGGCCCATTCTCGGAGGGCCTGGAATTGCTCTTGAACCTGGCGCAGTGTCAACCGGTTGCCTCTGCGGTTTATGTGGGCGCACCACTTACCTTGATAGAATGGTTCAGCACAGGTTCTCGTCCTCTTCCGTCAAAGTGTACCATCATTCTCTTTCGGCAGAGGGGGCATTTGACGGCGTCCAAGTCTTCGCTGTCTTGTTGAATAACCTGCCTAATACACTGAGAGACCCGTCAGTAACTTCAACAGATGCCACGGTCACTGGTAAGACACCGTCAACAACTTACACTCATACAAATGCTATGCCCACACGCAGCAGTGTACATCCTCTGTAGTAGTCTGAAGCAGATAGGGCACTTGCTGTCCTCAACCAGCTTGTCAAGTATTTTGGCGGCGGCGGCATTATTGGCAAGGCTCTGCTCCGCCGGTGTTGTCCTGTTGTTTGTCGTTGCTTTCCCATTTGTTGTGCTTTGCTGGCTAGAGATTCCATCCGTAACAGAGGATACAGTAGCTACAAATCCATTGTGAAGGCTCTGCTCCGTATGCTCCATGCTCTCGTCTGTCGTTATGTTTCCAGCTGCTGTTCTTACATTTTGATTGAGCGACCTCATATTCGTAAGGCCCCCATCCTCATCAAAAAGTCCTTGATTCATAGGTACCAAGCTGCCGAGTTCGCATGCAACTCGGTTCAATGGTATTTGGGCCGCAGCCAAGGACCCAGCGGCTGCACCATCCTGAAATTCGCTCCGGCTTACGTGTATTAAGAGGCCTTCCGTCATTTCGTTTCTCGTTCTTCCCGAAGGCCGCTCGAGTAATGCTTGAATCATGTCAGAGGATTCCATTCTGTAATTGCGGAGGTAGTCGCAAAAACGGTCGTCGTTAAAGCGGTCTGACGTGACTTTGTGATCATAAAAGGAAAATGGGACAATAAGAAAGGGATAGAACATCAAGTATGAGGCTACCTTTTATATCAAGCACTTGGATTTAACTTTTATGGCAGGGCGAAAGTAGCCTGAAGAATTCTGTCTTGTAGATATCCAGGTTGTGGAGATGAGGGCGTAGCATTTTCTAGTTTTGTATGGGTATGTTATTTACAAACAAAGCACTACCATCGTTATCAGGGTGGAAATTCGAGGCCAGGCTGCACATCGCTGCTTGAGAAAGTGTTGCAAAGGTGTCTACTCCGTGTAATCATCAAAAAAACCCACATACTATTGATCGACTTGTTGCAGCGAGTTTTGTTCGGTTTGCAAAAACCCTGAAAAGTGAAAGCGATGAGATGCATCCCGCAAGCTATGCTATGCCAAAGGTATAATAGTGTGCCCAGCAATCAAACGCCTTACCATATCCGCTTTGCAATCATTTCATACCGGTAGACGCCATTGTAGTCGCTCTCAGGCGGCTTTTCCGTCTTGGGAGCTCTGCCCTTGCCATCCTTTAATCCCTCTTTCTCGTCCGCGTGAATCCACCGCCGTCTCTCCTCCGTCACCTCAATCTGCCCGTATCCGCCGACACGCTTGCCCTTGGCATCGTATACCTCGCGCTCCTCCTGACCCGTAGCGACCATGTGCTCCTTATGCTTCATCTTGGCATATCTGTTGCGGGAATACCGTAGGAGCACCATGCCCAGCACAAGCTTAATGATGAGGAGGACGAGGAAGACAATGAAGAAGACCACGATCATAGTGATTGCTGCGATGAAGTCGTCGCTAGTCCAGTCCCACCACGAGCGTGCGACGTCCTCGGTAGGAGATGCGTATGGGTAGCCGTAGACGGCGCGCCCTAGGGCATCGCGCAAGAGGGTATCAAACCGGCTGAGAGCTGCGAGCATCACCGGCGACGATGGGGTCGCGGACTCCACAGCCAGTGAGGTTTGAGTCGATTCAGGGATCGGGGTCGGAATGCGGGTGGACAGGAACATGTGATACGTCTGAACCGATGCGCGGATGAAAAGACAGGACAGGGGGATGACGGCCAGACCGAGACGTCGGGTCAAAGACGGGGTGACAAAAGCCTGGAAGTGTTAGAGACCACCGAGAAACCGGTTGGGAAACGGACCTACATTTGTGTAGTAGTCCTTGCACAGGATATCGAGGATTCGGCTGTAAAAGGTTGGCTTGATGTTGTTGAACTTATTCACGTACGCGTGCTTGATGGTGTCCACAAGCATCTCGCTGCCGATGACGATAAGGAAAGGCGAGAGAACCTCGCCGGACCAAACCCACGACGGGAGGACGGTGAAGCTGAAGGGCAGGATCAGCGGGCTATGTAGAGGCATGGAGCCGCCTCCCGAGTCGTTCCCGCTCTCGGAACCAGCACCAGGTACCGACAAGCCGCCGACCTCGACGATATTGCGCATCCCAATGATGAGAAGCATAATCCATAGTTGGAAGCGCTCAACGATGTCGGCGCACGTCAGCTGGAAGAGGTTGTCTTTTTCAAAACGCTTGAATACAGTGCTCTTGATCTCAACAAACTGGTTGGAGATCATCAGTGTCAACAGAGCATTCGAGTACGAATTGACAGCAACGTTGAGAGTGATGACCTGGTAGTAAAGCGCCACAGAATGCACGACATTGTACATCAAAGCCAACACGAACATGCCCATGGGCAAAAGCACCTTTGAGCGACCGGAGCTGTTTCGGGATAACGTTTCAGAGCTGAACAGACATTCGAAGATGTCCTGACCAAGTGCCGACAAAAGGCGATCTCCAACCTAGAAGTGGCACACGGTGAGCAGAAGAAGGAACGGAAGATACGACGAATCAACGCACCTCGAGGACGTTGTAAATGACGTAAAGCTTGATGCCGTCTTGAGCACGAATGAAGTGGTACATACGACTGGCATCAAGTCTCATCAGGAAAAGGGAGCTGCAAAGGATGACGGCCCCCTGGAGCAGGTCGGCCTTGTGAAATGAGGACAAGTTGGACGGGATTGACTTGGTTCTCCTGTGACGAGGTTGCCTGTGTGCGGCGGCATTCGACGGACGATGACTGGCAGAGCCATTCACCTTATAGCTGACTGTATGCCCGTTGCCGCTCATCTTGACATCCTGCTCCACAGCACTCTGACCCTTAGCATCGTCGAGACGAAGCCCGGGCAGCTCTATCGGGTGACTGGCATCAGACGCAATGATGGGCGTGTCTCGTTCTGCGGGTCGGCTTCGACTCCTATCGCGACTGGAAAGATGGTCGACGTCTCCCTGCTGCACAGTGGACGCGGCCCGGGTCCTCGGGTGACGGCCTCTAGCCCAGACTCTGCCCAGCCCATACCAGACGAAACTCATCAGCCATCGAGTTTCCTTCGCTATGAGATAGGCCCACCATTTGGTCAAAACGCCCAAGGCGAAGCAAAACCTTATGGGGAGGATGGTAAAGTTGTAAAGCCACGCATCCAAGCAAGCCAACGCTCCAAAGTAAAGTGTGCGCTCGAGAGAAGACGGTAGCAGGAGCACGTTCTTCAGCCTCTCCCACTTGATGGCGTACGACTCGTACGGAATGTCGTTGGTATACGAATGATGTATATACAGAGGACTCGGCCGTTGCGCTGCGAGTTCCAGTTGCAGGTGGGTTGGTAAGGACATTGGTGGAAGTGGTATCGAGGGAGGTAGGGGCGAAGGCGGAATGGGATCGTTTCGGACAGGCTTCGAATGCTGCGACGAGGGGGGCGGCACCTGGATTTGGGGCAGTTGACTCTGAGTTGGCGGTTGAGAGGAAGCCAGGTTGAACTGGGCGGCGGCCTCCAGGTTCAGGGGAGGTGGTCGAGCAACGGAGTAGAAGGAGTTACGGCGGGGAGAGCTCGTCTGGGACTGAGACTGCCTACGGTTCGTCGGCGGAGTAGAGAGAGTTCTCCCAGAGGTTGGACGGCGCCATTCATCGTATTGCCGCGATCTGCTTCCACCGTCTGTCACGGGCCCGTTCGACCGCAGTGGCTCAGGATGGCTGAGGATGGACTGTCGAATGGCCTGCAATTGTTCGGCAATGGGTACGCGCACGTCGGGACCATGGCCGAGTGTAGACGAGTCTGGCACAACAGCGATGGGCAGAGCCTCGGGGTCGTTCAACTGTTGTATTCCGGCCACAGATAACCTCCTAATATTATCTTGGCTCTGCTTCTTCTTCATCAATGCTGAACTGGAGCAGGCCCTGGCCCTGACGCTGTGTAACAAGCCCTCCTTCCTCTCAATCTCCTGCTTTTCGGCAGCGGTGGCAGGCTCGGATATGGAGGACGAGTTGGAGGACTCTTGTTGCTCGGGCCTGCTGTGGAGAGAGTCTGCATCTGAGGACTGGTCCTCATCGGAGTGGCCACCGGGTATGGTAGGGAGTGTCGAGGTTGGCGGTGCGCTCGAAGAGACGATAGGCAATGGTGGCATAGGAATGTGGGAGACTCTGATGTCGCTCTTGGCATTCACGGGGACATCTTCGGTGTCGGTTGGCTGGACTTCGGGAGGAGAGGAGGGCAAAGGCGGAAAGGCCTCGACGGCGTCAGAAGGTTCGGGCATGTGCAAAGGTGTAGGTATGGCGGTGGCGGCTGCGGCTGCGGCTGAGGAGGCGCCATGGTGATCGGCCTCTCGGTCCTCGACCTTGGACTGCTCATTCTCCGACATGCCTCCCTTCAATGACTGTCCAGATCGGCAGATATCGGCGCCATTCGCTTTGGAGCAATTGGACGATCTGCTGGGAGCAGTAGAGGTTGGCGACTTGCGTTGAGATGCCTGGGCGAAAGTGACTGTGCCGAACAAGACGAGTCGAGGCACAAAGTAGGAGGTAAGGTAATGTGTAGGAAAGATAACAGGTCGTAATTCGTCAGGTCGCGTGTCCCGCGGTAGGTAGTGTAGGGCGGTTAGCTTGCAGGAGGTTGCAGTTCTTCGCAGACAAAGTGAAAGATGTTAATTACCAAGGTGGAGGCGATAGGTCAATTTAGGATACGTATCTATAGCGCTTTCCAGTTAGAAGACCACGAACTGCTATAGCGCTGTGGTGATTCCAATACAGGGAAGCCTGGCGCACGCAGCACAGAGGAAAACCTCCTTGTGGCCCTGGTGTTTCTGGTCGGCTGGCTCTCGGCAGACAGGAAAGCATACTGATATAAGGTAGGTAACAGTTGTATAGGTACTTGTCCACCTAGGTAGGTACCCAAGTCGGTGTCTTACGGACTTTGCTGGGTCCCAGGCACAAGTATCCGTACTTCAATCGGGCCATGCACTGAATGAGCGTGGAGCATCACGTCCCCCTCTGGACCTCTGGACCTTGATAGTGACGTACAGGGCTGGGCCGTGCGCTGGAAGCGGCCATTTTGCCATCGCGAGGAACCTTCAGGTAGGTAATCACTACCTAGCCCAGGTACGGATCATAACAGGTGCACGTGATGTGAATCACTTGCCTTTCATACCTAGGTACGATGTAGGCGTGCGTGTGTGTGTGTGTGTGTGTGTTTGCGTGGTGGAAAGAACCTATCCTCTCTGAAGTGCCTTGCCTCACCTACCTACCTGGGTAAGGTAAGGTAAGTAGGTACCTTGGGTGTTTTCCGTCAATACCAGGAAGGTGCTGGACACTGCTGCTGACAGCGCGACTGTGACTCTGGCATGTTGTGCGTGTCAGGATGCGTGTGTAAGTAGCGCAAGTTGAGACCTTCTCACTGAGATTAAGTCAACATACCTTACTGTCAGTTGACTGTCATCGAGGCCCCTACTGACTTCTAATGGATCTGGCATAGATATACCGAGTACAACGGCATGTGCCGGACTTAGAGGACCTAGATTGACTCATCCCGCCTATCCATCCTTTGGTTCCTGCTCTGCTGCGGCACAGTGGACCTGTTGGCTTCAATCCAGTGCATCTTGCTTGCTGCTTAAGGTAGGCTTCACGCCCGACCCTCCGTGTTGCAAGTTCCCACTGCCTGATATTTCCTACCACTCGATCATGTCCATGGGTTTGCCTCCTCATCGTTGATATCTCCGTGACAGCATGCACCGATCCTTATTTCCGCTACAGCCGCCCACTGTGTCGCCGGATCGGTACCGCAGCGGTCGAACAAAATCTCCCAACCTGCCGAGTTTCTTCCATTTTCCAGCGCTAGAAGCCGACAAGTGGGGAAAGGCCCCGCTGTCTTCGTTCATCCACGTTGAAGATTCATCCAAGTGTCTCATCTCAGCGGGAGGGTCTCCGTCCAACACGTCCGACTCGCACGAACACCCTATTTCCATGCCCACCATGTTTTCGCTTCCGAGCTACTACCCAGCGGGTTAACGTGCTACGCTGCACTGACGGCATTGAATCGGATCGGATCGGCTCTTGGCAGACGAAATCGACTCCCCCCCGTCGAGTCGTAGTCCCCGGCCATGTCGTGGCCATGGAGGATGAGGGTCTCCTAGTCACCAGAATCCAGTTGCTTGGTAATGCCTCACGTCAACGCCCGGCGCCGGGCTCTGTTGGGCCGTGGACGTGGAGTCCCGAGCCCCTCCTGATGGATCTGTCGAGGGGGATACCCATTGAGGCCTCTGATTCTTAAAGCACGTCAAGATCCCATCACTTGTCGTTGTGACGCACCGACATCCCAGCTACTTCTTTCCCTCTCCTCTTCCCAAACCTTTTGATCCCCTTCCTCCAAGAAAGCTATCCAAAATGGCCTCCAACCCTCCTGGACAATGCTGCACCGTAGGTGTCAAGCACGAGTAAGTAGACAAATCCGGATGATGCTTTCCCAGGTTGCGATTCGTTGCGACTTCAAGAGCCCAAAAAGCCCCGCCATCGCCTTCTACCCCTCCCCCACGTCCTAAAGCTTGGTTGTCCTGCCTTTCTGCAAGCCTGGCTTTGCACCCAAGCTCCCCCCGATACCGGGACATTGCCAACAACCTCGGTGTTAGAACACGCGTCGCAGACTTTGGCTAACCGAGTCACCGCGCAAAGGGGCACTCCTCAGGGCAAGACGATCTCCGTCGCTGGCAAGTATGAGGGCTACCTCGCCGAGGCGCCCGCCGACAAGGCTCACAAGAACACCGGCATCCTTTTCGTCGCCGACGTCTTTGGCATCTGGAACAACTCTCAACTGCTCGCCGACCAATTCGCCGCCAATGGCTACACCACCCTCATTGTCGACCTGTTCGATGGTGACCAATTGACTCTTCCTCGTCCCGAGGGCTTCGACATCTTCAAGTGGTTCGCCGAGGGCAGCGACGGCAAGCACCCCCACGGCAAGGAGCAGGTCGACCCCATCATTGTCGACTCCATCAAGTACCTCAAGGACGAGCACAACATCACCAACCTCGGAGCTGTCGGCTACTGCTTTGGTGCCAAGGTGCGTTTGTCCTTGATCAACCCTTATCCACTGTACAGTCTCGGCCAGCTAACCTCTGCCAACAGTACGTTGTCCGCCACTACAAGGACGGCATCAAGGTCGGCTTTGTCGCACACCCTTCCTTCGTCGACGAGGAGGAGCTTGCCGCTATCCCCGGTCCCCTATCCATCGCCGCCGCTGAGACCGACAGCATTTTCCCCGCCGAGAAGCGTCACAAGTCCGAGGAGATTTTGCAAAAGGTCGGCCAGCCCTATCAGATCAACCTCTACTCTGGCGTCGAGCACGGCTTTGCAGTCCGTTGCGACGTCAGCCAAAAGGTTCAGAAATATGCCAAGGAGCAAGCCTTTTACCAGGCCATCTCCTGGTTTGACGAGCACCTTTTGTGACTGCACTACAGGTCAGCGGGGGAGTCCAAACTGTGAAATAGGATATGTCGGGTTCTAATGCGAAGGGCCGGCGGCGGATGAATATACCACTTGAAATTATTGCGGATTAAACTTGTCATTGAACTCTCCCTGGTCGACCTTGGGCGCTTCAACTGCCCAGCTGCCATTCCTGGATTCAAGCCCAGTCATTCTTGATGAAGTCGGCGCATCTTTCCGCAATCATGCAAATGGTCGCCACTGGATGATGACTGGAAATGACCGGGAACACACTCGCGTCCACGACTCGCAGATTTCTGAAGCCATGCACCCTCAGATCCTGACCTACGACGCCTCCATCATCCTGAGGCGCCATGCGACAGCTGGAGGTCGAATGATAATGATTTATGAGTTTCTCCTTGATGTAAGCATCAACCTGTGCATCAGACAGGTCCTTCCAGCTTCCCTCCACGGTGCCCCTCTTGACCCCCGGGCCACTATGCCAGACAGAGTTGAAGGGGTATCTGGTCTGGCGAAATCTCTCAATGTAGTTCATCGTGAAACGGGCAGCTTTTCGAGCCACTATCCAGTCGCGTTCGTCGGTGATGTACTGGGAAAAGTACTTTGGCGGTGCCAGAGGATCCGTAGAGGCGAGTTCGACGCGTCCACGAGAGAAGGGCTGCGCAATCACCGCCTGCCACATGCCGTATCCTTTGCCTCCCTCGGCATCGAAGGCGGCGTTGGCGTAGAGAAGCTCAATGTCGGGGATGTTTTCCGGCAGCGAAGCATCCAGGTCGTCGTGTCCTCGGGCGTCTGTAGAAAGCTTCAGCGTCATTGTTTCCTCGTCGATGGTTCTGCTATTGAGCCAGACGCTGAGACGCGCGCCAGCAGTGGCCAGCATGCCCGTCTTGGCGAAGATGTAGACAAGCAACATCCATATGGCGACAAAGGGGTTCATCATGCGCAAGAAGGAGTCGACGAGGCGGAGCTCGAAGCTCATGTTGAAGGCGACATGGTCAGAGACGATACCCACGCCTGGAAGGTCTCGGAGCAGAGGGATCTTGTGCTCTTGGATGTGCTGTCTCGGACCGATGCCACTGCGAACAATGATTAGGCGGCCTCGAAACGGGGGTGATGGCATGCTGATACCTTAGCATAAGGAGTTGGGGACTGAAAAGGGCACCGCAGGAGACGATGACTTCTCGCTCAGCCCTTACCAGGCATTCTTTGCCAGGGCTCTTGCTCAGGTGATCCAGGATGTAGACACCTGTTGCTTCGGTGCCGTCCTGGTTCGTCTGGAGTCTCGTGGCTATAGCTCCAGCGCAGATGGTCAGACGCTCTCGACGGTCGAGCACGAGCGACTTGGGCAGGAAGGCCGTGTAAGCTGAGTGACGGGACCCCAGTTTTGTGATCATGGCTTCGACTGTGAAGATTCCCGCGGCCGGAGCTCTGGGATCGTTGACGTCGTCCCCGATTGGGATATTGAGATCGCGTGCTGCCTCTTCAAAACTAACGAAACGTCAAATATTGCCCCGAGACGTGCGAAACGCCGGCCCTACTAGTCATCCACAGCGAACAGATGCGGCCTTGCGGTAATGTCAACGGGACCTGGCGAACTCAAGTTAGCCACGATGGTTCGAGACAGACCCCCTCGGGGCTTACCATTGTGGCCGCGGTACGGGGCTTCCGGTCGAGAGTGCGAGTTTTCGAATTTCTTGAAGTACGGCTCACACTTTTCAAAACTCCATTGATCGTTTCCGAGGGCTGCCCAGTGGTTGTACAGACTGGGAGCCGCGCGGGTGTACATGAGGCCGTTGACGGTCGTCGCCCCGCCTAGTGACTGAGAAGTAAACGTCCGCACTTTATGTTTGGGCCATTGGTCGTTCGGTTCAGACCAAAGCGTATCAATGTCAGATCCAGCGCCGTCTCGCGCGTTGCCCACGAGGGGGATGCTGTGAAGCCAGCCATCGCTGACTTTGCCCTTGGAGATGAGCAGCACCGTGACCGTGGGGTCTTCGCTCAGTCGAGACGCGAGGACGCATGCTGCAGCGCCACCTGCTACAATGTCAGAGGTGGCTGCGGGGAGCTGAGGTGGGAGACGCGATTACCTCCTACCATGATGTAGTCGTAGGTTTTGGCGTTCACCTCGGCCGCCTTTTGTTGCGGGTAGGGGGCGGCGAAGGGCCAGAACATTGTTGTCCACGACGATGTGACGATGTCGAACGTGTCTCGGAGACGAGCATATCACCAGGAAACCTCAGCCCAAGCATCGCGGAAAGCCCTGCACTTAAGAGAAGAAGTGTCTGCTGAAGTAAGACCGAGACAAGGGCTTACGGCGACCACGCCATCGCGTACGAAACTACCTAGGCCTGACCAGACAATGCGACGAAGGATTCCGTAAGGAAGGTGATTGCTGTCATGGGCACAAGGTATGGTGTGCTCGACCCCGCGTACTCGACAGAAGTTGTTAGTTTCAATGATTTTGTTCTTCGGGACAGTGTTTGGCGATGCGCGCTACAATTCGACACCTCGGTCTTGCACATCGCATTCCAACGGTGTAACACGAAGCAGTGGGGGATTAGGCCCTTGAACGAATGGATGGTGCAGATCTTCAAGCCTCCAACACAAGCGCTTACACGATGTCGCACACAGAGGGGAAATAAACCCCCCCCCCCCTCGACCACGAACCTATCAGCTAATTCCCATGGCAAAGTGGTGAACGCGAAAAGGCAGGAAATTCGGGTTAGGTAAGATGGAGGTGTGTATGCACTGACGTTCTGCATGGAAGTCGCCTTACTTGCGGAGGCATCTCGATGCATCGCAGTCTGAACTCTTAGGGGACCTGTCACGGTACTGTTGAACCCATTAAGCGGATGGACACCTGAGTAAAAGTAGCTATCAGCTGCTTCATATGCACCAGAAATTACAACCTAGGTCTGGAGCACGTCGGAGGGCCTGGGACGGGTTGCACTTGCACTGCCTGATATTCCAGAGCGTAGCACGGAGGAGCAAAGCGATGAAGCAAAGGTAGAGAGACCAGAGAGGATACCACGTCACAGACTCCAAACATCAAATAACCTATCCCCCTTCGTAGATCAGTTAATTTCTTACTTGTATTCTAATTAGGTTGGGAACTAAGTAGGTAGCAGGCCTGACATGGCCTGGAGGCTTGTTTTTACTAGGTACCTTACCTTACTTTCCTTGCTTATCAGGTATCTTTCTGACCTGTCGCTCGTCCCTCTTATCAAGTTTAGGTACCGACGTACTGCTTATTTACCCTCTTGCCTACCTGCCTTAACTTTCCTGCGCTCTGGCAGTTGCCCACAGTCTGATATGTGGTATAGTCAACGTCAACTCAATCTGTGCTAGCCCAGCTTGTCTGATTCTTCCACGTCAACATGCAGACGCGACAGTAGCATCGCCAGCTTCGACCACTTCCCTCGCTCGGCATTCATGGCTGTGCAATTCTATTCACAGCTGCCTGCTGCTGTTTCACAAACCCACAGGCGGAGGGCACACTGGCCCACGGGCTATCGGTCGACAGGGCTATTGGGCGAGACAAGGGGGCCATGTTGTGGCAGGGAACCTTTTCGCGATCCAATCTGGTTATTGATGGACCTTCTCCCGCGGAGGGGTAAGCGAAAGAGGAGAATGGAGATGGCTGGGCAAAACGGCTGTCTGCCTCTTCGACACCGAGCAGGCTGCTGCAGTTGGCCAGTTGTTTGTGCGTCTCTTCCCTCGGTCCTTTGGCCGTGATCTGACCTGATTTACATGGTATTTCCGTCCAAAAGGAACACAGCGGACTGATACAAGGATTCTGTATACACCGTCTTGGGGTTGCCCAGAGTCCCAGAGTCCCAGAGTCCCAGAGTCCCAGAGTCCCAGAGTCCCAGAGTCCCAGAGTCCCAGAATCCCAGAATCCCAGAGTCAGCCCAATCCATCTCTGTCACTGCCAGCCTGTGCCGCCATCGCGCATTAGCTTGTTGTGCAGCCTCGTCTGGTCCCTGCTCCACGCTCATGCTGCCTGCTCCCTTTCCACCATCGACAGTCTGGCACTCGGCGTCGCTTCATGGGCCTTTCTACCTGAACAAAACGCGCCCACCGGCCTAGAGGTCGACTACTTTCCGCTCATGGATTTCAACGTTGCATGTCTCTCTGACACTGCCATCTTCTGACTTATCTGAGAATCCCGCTTCCTCATCGACGGCTATCACCGACATTCGCTGAGCGTCAGTAAGCAACGCGGCAGACGGCTCACGACGTCTCTCCCCGTCTCCTACGTGTTGCCCAGGATGACGACGGATATGATGAGCATGACTCCGGAACAGTTCAACAAGACTCTCGATTACATCAATGAGAGAATCAACGACGACGACAAGGAACTGTTCGTAGCAATCGTTGCTCTCGTCATTTCTGTAGTGGCATTGCTCGCTTCCCTCCTTCAAGTCGCACAGCAGTACTACGCATCGGCATTCGGCTTCTCCAATTGCGGCGAGAAGTCGATCGGAAAATGGGCCAAATCGACACGTCGACAACTTAAGCCATCCGAGTTTCGTTTCGAGGTGCACTTTGAAACACCCGTTATCTTCCTGTGTCCTCCGAAAAACACAAGAGGTCCAGTGAAAGACCAGCCCATCTTCCACATCGATGGATCCCCGGAGAGCCTGAAGAATACGGGAGTCGAGCTCAGGACTCCGGAACAGGCCAAAAAGAATGAGGGTGCCAAGTCGGAGAGAGAGATCAAAGAGGCCGTCAAACAGAGAGTCCACACTGCCGACAACGAGTTGGCGTCGTGGGTGACGTTACTTACATCCTTGCAACAAATGGAACAAGACTCGAGGGCATGGCAGAGGAAGAAGTACGAGGAGAAGGTCAAGCTGCAAGAACCACCCAGGGATAACGGTCGAATCGAGCAAGAAGATGTCGATCCAATCCTGAAAGAGGTAACAGGCAGTTACACCCTCACAGTGGCCGTCCAAAGGAAACTTAGGAGTTGGGATACGATGCCTGCGAATGTCAAAAAACCATACGCGACTACCACCTGGTGTCACATCGTCGAAATGCTGGCTCTCCTCGGCGTGAACTGGGTCGAGTTTAACAGAACAAATGAGAAATACCGCGGAGAGGGCAATGGCTTCACGGTGACAGGCGAAAAGGCTAGCGATTTGGGCATCATGTTCACCTTCCAAGTCCATGGGGGCAACCGCTTCGAGTCTAATCGGGTCATTCCTGTCGACGAGGTTAAAGAGTTGTGCTTCGGCTTCGTGCCGACGATTTACAGGTCCAAATCCGACGAGAGACGACTGAATGTCCCCAACGACGAAACGAGAGACCTATCCACGATGAACTTTGCCAGCAAACACGAGATTGCCGAGACACTCGTCTTGATTGGCTGCAATACCAATACCGTCAATTACTTCTCCGAGAAGTCGACGGCAAGAGTAACTCACGTGTTCCCCAGTAAGCCTACCTTTGCATTGGGGAGAGGGGAGGGGGGTGCGTCGTCTTTTCTAACAACCATTCGCAGTGGCATTCGAGATCATGGGCATGCTTGCCCGGACGCTTCACATCGAGAAGAGCGCATTTCGCCGCCTGCCCAACCCCACCCTCTACCGTTGGGACACGAGGAACTTCTCGTTGCCCAGGCTATTCCTCGCCTACGAGTTCCAACTTCGCAAACTCCACGTCGGCAAAAGCCCCAGCAACGTGATCAAAGTCATTGCAAGGCACATCGAAGAACTAAGGGAGCCCATCGAGCAGCTCGTTCCAATGGCTGAAAGCAGCAATTCGTTGAGCTTGACAGTCACAGACGCCCTACACAAGGCCCTCGACACGATGGACGAGGTCTTGACGTTCAAGAAGAACCAGAGGCCGGGCATCAAAAAGACATACACGACGACATCTAGCCTCAATGCGCGAGTTTGTTCTAGCAAGTTGGGGCAGTTGGAGCCTGGCGAGTCTGTCCTCGAGACTCGCCGCAGGGAGCTGGTGCAGGCAGTGCTGCGCAGCCACATCCAAGAGGTCCTGTCTGGGTTCAATACTAAGGCAGAGGAGGTGGTGGTGGACGTCGAAGGTGCAAACACTTTGGCCAGCTCGCCGTCGAAATTTGCGGCCATCGACGCCGAGACCCCGGAGAAGAAGCAGGATAAGCTCATGGAGGCCTACTTCAAGGTGGTGCTGAGGAAGATACAAAAGATGGTCCTGAAGCGGCAGCCAAACGCGCCGTCAGGCTTCGCCCTCCGGTCTGCTAGGAGGACCGGGTTGAGCACGAGAACAGCCATGACTGTTGAGGATTCGGACGCCGATTCGGACGACGAGATGGGGGCGCCCAAAGAGCTGAAAGACCTCGACCCGATCGATGATGATGGGGAGAAGATAGACGTGCTGGACATGAACTTGGAGGTCACGAGCGAGGATATCTGGTGCACGCTTGTGTTCCGCATGATTTGTTGGCTGATGCTCCACGACTTTCACAAGAGGGATTTCCAGCAGGCGTCCAAGAGTGAGCTATTTGGTAGTCGGTTGCCGGTGTACATTGCGTAGATGATGCCCACACATGGGTGGCTACGAGACAGGCGGATAGGAATCTAGACGGAGGCGTGCGTGTTGTCGATGCCATGGGAGCGAAATGTGGCTTTAGCGGGGTAGCGGTACGACCATGAGGCGAACTTGGCAATGCATGATGAATGATTTCACTTTTTGATGTTGCGACGAATTATGATCTGGCGAGTGAAAGTGCCATTCTTCGTGCTGCTGCCGAAGCCGTGTGCCAGTGCTGGTCGTGTTGGTCGACCAAGGTCCAGACCCGAAGTCATGATTACCGTCTGGTTTGTTCATACCTCGAAGGAGAAAAGACTGAAAAGCAGTCAGCGAGTTTGGCGAGGCAACCCGAAGGCTCGGAGGCCTGGAAACAGAGGTCCGATATGCGGGACCCGTCACTGGCTCGTCACCGAAGTTCGTTCCGGTTCGGCTCTAATTAATTAGCGGTGTCAACGCTGGGCAGTGCCGGACAACCACTGCGCAATTATTCTTTCTTTCTTTCTTCTGTTCGTAATTCCTCTTTCTTCCATTCCTTGTTCTCGGCGTGCTCCGCAGCGCGGAAAGAAGCCGCTAAGCTGAATCGGGGCGGAGGGCGGCAGGCAGGGGACGAGAGGGGAATGCGGCGGGGAGCGGAGCAGGGGAAGAATCAAGGAGCAAGCATGAAAGTGAGAGGGAGCCGGTTTTGCTGAGCTGATGGCGGGGAGTAACACGGCTGCAAGGCCATAAGTTGTGGTAGGTCTGCACGTAGTAATGGTAAGTTGCTGTAAGGCGAGAGGGAGAGAGAGAGAGCGGCTGAACAGCGATTGCCGACGAAGCTGCTGAAAGATGCATTAAGTGTCTCCTGCAAACGGCTTCATGGTTCGAATACGCATTTTATCAGTCTACAAGACCGTGGTGAAGCCTCATTACTGGCTGCCTGCGAAGACCCAGACAATGCCCAAGTGACGTGCTTGACGTAGGTCCCAGCAGGTGAATTCTGAGGGCGGCCGTGGCGGGAGTGACCATCAACCTTCGACGTTGCATGCTGCAGCCCTTTTTCAACATGTTGGGAGGAGTGGCTACCTACCTATCTTCATCAGGCACGAAACCAGAGTTACAGGACTTGTTAACGGCAGACAGCGTGACCGGCTTCCACTAGTTTTGGCGTGGACCTGCGCCCAGGTTGGCTCACTCAAAGCCAGGGACGAATGCAGCCATGGAGGGGCTCTCACTGCCAATGGTCGAAAGCTTGCCGCAGCCCAAGCCTGGTATGACTACCTGCCGTCACAAATGGGGTCTTCTTTACATTCTCGTTAGCTTTAGCTGACATGGTTATGCATTTGTGGCCGGTAGTCATGAGCGAGTATCGCACCCCATGGCAGAGTTGTAGCGAGTCTCGAATTTTACGGACACTCATTAACTAATTAATTACTGTGTGTACAACATAGTCAAGCCGGTGGGTGTGTGGCGTGCACTGGGTTGGTTCACCGACATGGAGCAGTCGGCGACTTCAAGTTGAGCAAAAGAGGGCCGGACAGAGGCTGGTAGACGGTGTTGGACACTGTAGTCGCATTCTTGCATGTCGGGTAGGGGATAATTAGAGAGAAAGGGAACGAAAGCTGTGAAACCCCCCAGGGGCAGAGACAAGGCCCTTGTGGGCTTGAGACGGTCAAGAAACCAAGGCGTTTGTGAGATTTCCAAGTGGACGCGATGGCCCTTGAAGTGAGGTCAGCGGCACATCGGGCTGGTTCGGGAGGGATATAGCGCGGTTTTGTCGTGTATTTTAAGAGTCTGGAATGCTGAGGAAGGCGTCCGCGGCACGACGTGTTTTTGTCTTTTGAAGACTCTTGATTAAACGCATGCCTTGCTTTGTGTGCTGGGCGTGCAATCTGAGCTGTACCCGGCCGGGTATATTGCTGCTTACTTACCTCGTAGAGCCTGATGACAACCAACGTTTCTGGATGATGGATGGCTCGTTGTATGGATAAGGAGCGGGCCAAATGTCTGTAATTGTCTTGGTTAGGCCTGCCGAGTACGGGATATGGACGATGAAACGGCTGGTTTTGAAGATGAGGACGTGTGAGAGACAAAGATTGCAGTATTCGATGGTAATTACAGCTAGCAAGCCTCAGGCGGAAGAAGTTAGAATGACATGGGGACGGTTGGTGAGATTTTTTAAGGACCATGGGTCCGAAAGAGAAGGGAAGGAAAAGGAAGGCACGGAAAATTGACTACAACAAAGTTGGTACTGTGAAGCCGAAGCAGCAAACGTGGCTGGACACGATGGTCGGTGTTCGTAGACCATGTATTTCAGGTATTTCTCATGGCGCGAAACAGGGGGACATGTATACATCGTACGGAGCACTCGCGTGTTCATCAGGGGTTGCGGACCCACTCGGCTAAGTGCACAAGCAAGAGCGGGCCAATGATTGCGTCAGAATCCAAGGCGCAGGGATGAATAAGCCGGGGGCACGGTGAAGAGCACAGACCTGGTCGCGGTATCAGAGCCCGTGTCGTGGCTTATCTTATCTTATCGCACTAGAAAGCCATGGTAGCTTGACCCGTGTCAGGCGGGTTCGCGACAGTTTCCCGATGCCTTCGTCAGCAGGCAGCCTAATATTACCAGCATATCCGTACCTACGATAGGTCACATGGAGTAGATGCGTTGATGTTCTTCAACTACAAGTAACGTTGATCTTACAAGGAAAAGAGCCGGCCGGCACCTGGAAAGGTAAGAGACCCAACTTGACTTGACTCGTGTCTCCAACCAAAGACTGCGTTCCATCGTCATAGTGCCCAAAGACATGAATGGACCTACACACGGAACCTGACAGCCACTAGGTAAGTTGGCAACCGGGCTACGGTATCGTCGCCAAGACCAAGTTGATATGCAAAGCAGGTAAGGCAGGTAAGTATAGTATCTTGAGAATATCTACCGATGCACTCCGAGGCACTCCAGGCCTGGCCCATGCCTACCTCGACGCACTTGCATACCTGCTACCCAACAACGCCATTCTCTAATGCTTTTGTTCGTCTTTCTCCCCCCTGACCGTCTCACCAAGTGATTCAGTGTCAGTTCAGTCCCCTGCCCAGCCTAACGAGAACGCGACTCGGTTCACGTCAGGTGTCCTCTCCGCAGTATTCACACAGCAGTTGCTGGGCTTAAGCGTTCGGCGCCGTACCAACTAATTCGCTGCGAAGAGAGTGTCACGCGCCGTCTGTTCTTCGTCACACCACGCCAACGGCATGATGGAGAAGCAAAAGGCAGAGGCATCGAAGAAATCACAGCCACCGGGGGCCGACCTGCACTGTAAGTACCTAGGTTCCCAGTAAGCCAAATTGAAGCACCCGCGATTCGTTCGTCATTCAAGTAGGCAGCGTCGCACGAGCAACCTGACAAGCAGAGCCAAAGCAGAGGGCTTGACGAAAACACGGGACTTTGACGCACGCCGCATTTTCCCAAGGTACGAAGATAACCCCTACCCAGGCCTCAAGGCCTGGCTTCGACATTCCTCAGTCCCCAGTACTTGTATACGGATACTGGGCCTCGAGACCAGAGCCAGGGCTAGAGCCAGAGCCGGAGCAAGGCTCGCATTCTGATTCTTGCTTCCTGTTGCAGAAACCCCTTTCCCCCTGTGTCCATTGCTTACCTAAGGTACTTGCCCTTCTCACATACACAGTACCTGAGACTTACCAAACCACCTTACCTACCTATGTAGTGTGAGGTAATTACAAGTATCCTCCTCGACCTCGCTGCATGCTTACCAGGCTCTCAGCCAACACATTGGTGCCTTGAATCGGTGCAACACCGCACACCGCACACCGCATGCACCTATTACCACCGACCGCCATTTGCCTCTTCGTATTTTAGGTCGGTAGGTACCTTATATTCATTTCTCCTTGGTGACTGGTCTCCTGCGCTCGCCGTCTACCAAGGCGACGTGAGCGTCACCGCATAACGCGTTCGGGAGTCACTATTTGCAGAACATCCGCACCCGCCAGGTCAGTAACAAACCATACTCTGTACGGATAGAGGGTAGGAGGTAATTGAATGTCGCGAATGGGAGGCTGGACGTCGCGTACCTGGGCACCAAGATGTGGTATGGTAGGTACCTTAGGTGCTCTGCTTACCTACCTACCTTGGGTACCTCTGTTCACAACAGTGGTGGAGATCGTATGCCCAAGGTCGCTGGTAGGCAGTTTCCTTGTGTGCAAGTACCTCTAAGCAAGGTCCTGAGGCGCCCCGGGCAGGGGTTCATCAGCTGCCTCGTGCTTGCCTCCACCTCACGCAAGAGCGACTATACGGGTCCACACTCGAGTACAGATATACTGTACTTGACTGCTGGCCCCCTGCTCCCACTTAAAACAAGTACTGTTCACCTTGTCCTCCTCGGTAATCTGCCTGGCCAGGCCCACTGGGTAAAAAGTAGGTAGGTACCCAAGTACCTCTGGCACCCTCCCAGGTCTCTCTCCCATTCACCTTCTCCTCTCCGTCCTCCAGGTCCTTTCGCCCAGTGGCCCGCCACCTTTGAAATCCCAACTCTCATTCGGAACCTGGAACCCTCACAACTCTAACCCGCGCCTTGCCCGAACCTTCGTCCCTCCCGTCATACTCCTCCCCTCTTCACGATCCGCGACTCTTCTGGCCTCTTCCTCCCCCCTCCTCCCCCCGGCGTCTTCAGTTGACCACGACCACGATCAAAAAGACCACGACTGCGAATTCCTCTTCACCACGCTTCCAAGGCCCTCAAGGCGTCCCACTGTTGTGTGGCCCCCAACCCCATCGCCATCATGACGCCGTCGCCAGGTCCTCACGTCAACTCTGTCGAGGTTCGCCGACCTCGCTCGAGCCAGACTGTATCCATCACCGCCGACGAAAAGACTGCGTCCATCATCGGCACCGAATCCAAGAGTCTACAGTACCGCGTTTCCGAGTGCATCGAGACAACGACGACTACGACGACGACTACTACGAAACGTACCTTCCCTCCTGTTTATCTACGCCAAGTTCGCCCGCTTGACGAACTCGACTCCAAAGAGTACCCGTTGGCCTCGAAACCTCTTCCTCCTGAACTCGCAAACTTCTCTTTCAGTGTCTCAGGCCCATCCTCCGATGTTGTGTTTGACGACGTGACTGCCTCCAGAAGGGTGAAACCTCTCTCCGTGTCTTTGTCTTGACCCTGCCTGCTGACATCGCATCTTTTGCAGCGCAAGGCACCCGTAACGGCCGGCAGATTATCTGCAGGCATTCTGAAAGACGACGAGTCAACACAGGAGTCTCCGAGACGCGTGTCAAAGTCTCCATCAGACTCCCTGCAGCGAATCGCCCGCCAGTCGAACCCTCGAGATACCTCGCCGTCCTACAGCGCTCTTCCGTCAAGGCCTTCGCGAAATCAACGATCGGCTGGTCTCACTTTCACAGAGGATGCTTCGCAAAGACTCCGACGGCATATCGCCAAGGGCAAGCAGACTGGCTGCTTGGCTACTCCAGACACTTCAGAGATCATCGCGAGCGGTTCGGAACGCCTGCCACGCCCCCGATCCCTGCAGGCAAACCGCCTGAGCCAGACCCCCGAGTCCGGCCCTGGCCAGACGACCCTGCCCGAAGTTCCCAGCCCAATGGGCAGTGACGCACACACCGTCTTCAGCAGCAACGTTGCCACTCCCCCCATCACCGATGCCGACGCCGAGCCCTTCGCTGACGCGGACGAGTCTCTACAACAGTCCATACGAGCTGTTGGACATCGCCCCTCCATCGATGCCGTGGCTGCGCAGGACGCAAGCCTACCCAGTCCGAGGCTTTCTCCAACGCTCGCAGCCGCCCAGCTCAATTCTAGAGATTCCGACGACGAAGATGAGGCGTCAACCCAAAGCAGCGCCGTTGTGCGACGCAATACCAGCTTCCGGAACAGCTGGCTGCACGACTCCCAAAACACCGAAGAGACCGGTTACGCTTCTGAAATGTCCTTGGTTGGCGACGATGGAGCCGCCCAGCTTGACAACTTGGATGCGCATACCGCCATGCTGGATGCCAGGAACATGATGGAAAGTTTTGACGCCATGCCCAACGAGATGAAGAGCTTCATCATGTACAACCTTCTTCGCCGCTGCCCCCGAAAGACGCTGCGTCTGGTGTCCAACGTCGTCAACCCCGCTCTGAAATGCGACTTCTTCAAGCAGCTGCCCTTGGAACTGAGCTACCACGTTCTTTCCTTCCTGGGCCACAGAGACCTCTGCCGGGCCGCCCAGGTTTCCAAACACTGGAGAAACATTGTAGATACAAACGAGACGGGTTGGAAGGGGCTGTTCGATCGTGACGGTTTCACGCTATCTAGAGGGGAGCTGGCAAAGGCCATTCACCAGGGCTGGGGATGGCAGGACCCCGTCGGCGTCATGGGTGCGGAAGTTGACCTCAGCCGCGCGGAAACCCTGTCTTCTGCGGACAGCGAGCTTACCAAGGCTGTGGTCAAGCCCGATGCCACCGTGAGACTCCGCAGCTCCAAACGAAAGCGAGGTATCAACATTCCAGGAGCCGACCGAGCGAAGCGTCGTGTTAGCGGACAAGAAGCGCTTCGAAACGAGGCCGCACAAAAGGAAGTGCGGCAGAACAAATCGGAGGGCCCCTTGTCAGCGGCCAATGCCGCAGCACTCGCGGTTCCAAACCCGCAGCTTGGCATGCCGAGTCTGCAAAAGCTGCACTTGTACAAGTCGCTGTACCGTCGTCACTACATGATTCGCCAAAGCTGGACGAGCGGCAAGGTCAAGCCCGGTCACGTTGCATTCGCGGCCCACCCGCGCCATGTCATCACCTGCCTGCAGTTTGACGAAGACAAGATCATCACTGGTAGCGACGACACCCTCATTCACGTCTACGACACAAAGACTGGCAAGCTGCGCAAGAAGCTTGAGGGACACGAGGGAGGTGTTTGGGCCCTGCAGTACGAGGGCAACATGCTGGTATCTGGCTCTACCGATCGATCTGTACGCGTCTGGGACATCGAGAAGGGGCTCTGCACGCAAGTCTTTTATGGCCACACCAGTACTGTGCGCTGCTTGCAGATCTTGATGCCTACCGAGACTGGAAAGACGCATGATGGGAAGCCCATCATGATGCCCCCCAAGCCTTTGATCATAACGGGATCTCGCGACAGCCAGTTGCGCGTCTGGAGACTACCGGAGGTTGGCTCGCGTCGTTACATACAGACGGGACCTCCGGCGAACGACGCCGACTGTCCCTACTTCATCCGGACGCTGTCTGGCCACGGCCACTCCGTCCGCGCAATCTCCGCCCATGGCGATACCCTCGTAAGTGGCAGTTACGACAGCACGGTCCGGGTCTGGCGCATCAGCACCGGCGAGTCTCTGCATGTCCTCCATGGCCACTCGCAAAAGGTGTATAGTGTAGTTCTCGACCACGAGAGAAACCGTTGCATTTCCGGCTCAATGGACTCGCTCGTCAAGATCTGGGACCTGAACACCGGCGCATGTCTGCACACACTCGAAGGGCACAGCTTGCTTGTCGGCCTACTCGACCTGCGCGACGAGCGGTTGGTCTCGGCCGCGGCTGACAGCACCTTGCGCATCTGGGATCCTGAGAACGGAAAGTGCAAGAACGTATTGACGGCGCATACTGGCGCGATCACGTGTTTCCAGCACGACGGGCGCAAGGTCATCTCCGGCAGCGAGAAGACGGTCAAGATGTGGGACATTCGCAATGGCGAGTGCGTGCAGGATCTTTTGACAGATCTCAGCGGTGTTTGGCAAGTCAAATTTGACGAGCGTCGCTGTGTAGCCGCGGTCCAGCGCGACAGCCTGACTTACGTCGAGGTATGTATCGTGTTCTTCGCCCGCTCAGCCCACGGATGCTAACGTTTGGCAGATTCTCGACTTTGGTGCTGTTCGCGACGGCAAACCCCCCGAAGAGCTCGGTAAGCGCAAACTGCTCAATGAGCCGGAAGTGAGCGCACTTCTTTCGGAAGATACATAATGAGACACGCGTCCAAGATCAACAGGAATTTTTCACGAACCGACACAACACATCACCACGCAAAGGAACACACAGAAAAATCGAGTACCACCGAAAGAGTCGCGTGAGCATTCGTAGGATATAAACTGGAGGGATACCACCAGGTTCCCGGCGTTTTACGGCCTTTGCAAGGGTTACGAAAAAAAAAGAGGGCGTTGGTTGATCATTACGCGCAAGGCGCAAATACCATGTCCATTGTACTGCTTTGATGTAGATATCGGGAAGCGAAGCAAAGGGACGATGGGGAAGCTATCGTGGGTAACATGGCGGCTGGCTTGCTTTATTATTCATTGGTAGTGGAGTTTGTGTCTGCCAGGGGCCACGGAGGACTGTCGCATCATTACACTAGTACACTGGGAAATCTTAGCCATTGCTTACTTGTCAGCGCGTTGTTTGTGAACCTGCTCTGTGCTGTATGCTTGAAGTCGATTGCTGTTGGTTGAGGAGTGGCGAGGAACAAGCTTTTGCGAGTGACAGAGACATGCGTGTTCACAGGAAGTCCTTTACAGGGTGACGACGACAGCAGTAAGTTGATTTTCTTTTAAAGGATACGCCTTGAATACATTGAGTCCGTCTACCTGCGTACGAGGCTGGGACATGAAGCACGCCGCCCTCAAACATTAGGTGGAGGGGCCGGCGGTTGGGTCAGCTTGGACCATCTCCGGCTGGCTCGAGAAAAGGGACTGTTGAGTCCGGTTGGCGTTCTCGAGGGGTCTTCGCGGCGTTGTTGCACGTCGCCCTCGAGGCCGAAACCGTACGTCTCGGCGCCTCTTCCGGCGTGGGGGTCGGTCGGCACGAGGCCATAGCCGACCTTTGCTCCGGCGACGGGCCGGTGATCGCTGCCGGGCACCGTATTGCCCCAAGGCAGCTTCTCGAGCCCCGGACCGCGGGTAGCGGCGACGATGCTGCTGAAGCGGGTGTTGCGGACGAGGCCCTCTTCGCGGACGGCGGCGACGCCAAAGGACACGCCGATGATGGCGAGGAAGATGGCGACCGAGTAGACGGACCAGAGGTCTGCCGCGTGGTAGCGGTAGCGGTTGTCGGTGCGCTCGCGGGTGCAGGGGTACCGCTTGTCGTGGCCGACGCTCGTGCCGGTGACCTCGTCCGGGGCGCTGGCCCAGGCGACGGCGAGGAAGCGCGGGTTGGTGAACATGGAGAGGATGATGTCCTCGTAAAAGGACTGGACCTCGTCGATGAGGTTGTTGACGCCGAGGTAGTTGTGCTGGTCGATGAGGCGGGTCTGGATGGCCCTCGTGTTCGCGTTCTTGTTGGGCTCGAAGATGGTGCCGTTGACGAAGTTGCGGAGACGCGAGCCGATGGAGTGGTAGGCCATGGAGCGGCGGTAGCGGGCGACGTCGGTGGGCAGGATGTAGTTGGACTCTGGGGTGGCCGTCGTGTTGTCCATGGTGCCGTCGTTGGCGGGCTCGTCGGGGAGGAAGCGCGTGTCGACGACGGGGGAGACGAAGGTGCGGGACTTGACCGTCGTCTTCTGGACAGAGTTGGTGTAGTTGAACAGGACTTGGTATTCCGTCTCGTAGTGCTCGCAGGCGAAGATCTTGGGGGTGTAGGCCGTGTCCCAGCCGGGCGCCGAGGAGTTGGCCGGCTGAGGGACGGATGGGTCGTGGACGTGGGCGTAGCCAAACCAGAGCACCGGCTCCGTCCGGAGGGCGCCGAGATGCTCGGGGAGGTCGGGAGCGCGGGCGGGGATCCCGGCGTCGCCCGTGTCGTTGATCTGAGGGTTGGAGTACTCGCCGAGCGAGGCGTGGGCGATGTACGTGTGGTTACCCGTGGGGGCGAGCATCTCCATGGGGAACGGCGCGGTGGCGCCGTTGAGCTGCTTGGGCTTGGAGTTGACGCCGGACGCGAGCTCGGTGCACTTGTATCCCGGACCGGTGAAGTTGATGGTGTAGGTGCAGTTCCAGCCCATGCCGCAGATCTCGACGCCGGCGCCTGACCGCTCGAGAGGTTTCTTCTGGTAGACGGCCGACGTGGCGACCTCGTCGAACTGGGTGCTCGTCCCGGTCCAGTAGTCGAAGAAGTGCGCTGCCGAGGTGTCGGCCGAGGTGGTGTTCCACAGAGAGACGGAGAGCTCGAACAGGTTGTTGATGCGCTGGCCGGTGCGGAAGTCGTTGGTCTCTTCGTGGGAGAAGTTGAGGGTGCGGACCGAAGGGCAGGTCGTGTTCTCGACCTTTGTCATGGGCTGGACGGCGAGGGTGTCGGAGGTGAGGATGACGACGAGCGGCGTGCACCAGACGTAGAGGGCGAGGACCATGGCGACGCGGGCCTGCTTGAAGACCTCAAAGTTGAAGATGGCCGACATGTCCTCGGCGGCGGCGAAGAGGGAGTCGACGGCGGCGAGGGTCAGGACCTTGCGGCGGACGGTCATCCAGACGCGCTGGCGAAAGGCGAGGATGACGGCGGACCCGAGGGAGGCCTTGCTGAGAAAAGAGAGGGCGGCGCCGTAGCGCAGCATCCGCAGCTGGTTCGTCACCTCGGCGCCGTCGAGGCTGGAGTAGAAGAAGTGGTGGCCGAGAGCGAAGGCGATGCCGGCAAGGAGGAAGAAGTACATGTTCCATGACGGATGCCAGTACTTGTTGTAAGCGGCGATGTGGCCCGGAGGGTGGTATGTATACGATTGTTGGCGGTTCGGAGGAGGCTGCTGCCACGGAGGCGACGAGAGGAGAGCCGAGTGCGAATCGACGCGAACTTGTTTCTTGGGTGGCAGGCCGTAGGGCGTGCTGAGTCCAGACTGTGATGGGGTGTAGTTGGAGTATTGGTACGATTCCAGCTGGATGGGAGCCGGTCGCGGACGAGGTTCATGGCTGCCGGTGGTCTGGCCGGGGAAGTAGGCGGCCTCGCCGGCTCGTTCGGAGAATGAGGGTTCCGACTTGACGGAGGGCGTCGGAGGGCTCCGGCCGTGCGGTCCGTAAGGGCTGCCGACGGGCGCCGGTGTGGCTGGCGTCACCGGGGTGTTGACGGGCTTTCGAGAAAGTCTGCGTGTCGGTTGCCAGTCCGTCGAATCTGTCATTTGGATTTCAGGAGAGTTTTGGCGGACACCGAGGCCCTGGGGTCGGTCTGGGTCTGCCATGCTGATTTGAAGTACGTCGCGACTGGAATGTGGTTGGTCGACGGGCAATGGCATCAATTGGCGTCGAGCAAGGCGGGATGTTACCGCTGGGGCAATGGCGTCGAGGAATGTCTCAAGCTGGTCGGGACAGTTGAGTACGGAACGCTTAGAGTTGATGTCGCACTTCCAACAGCCCAATTATTGTAGACGAGGCGACGATGTCGAGACGAAGATGGAGGCTCAATCTAGTGATGTCGAGACAAGATGGAGGAAACGACCTAGTGAACACCACAAAAATGGGAGCTTGAAGGAGCAATGACCAGAGAACGAGAGACGAACGAGTGGAAGGGGAACAGCAACTAAAAAGACAGCCCTCGCGTGCTTCCTCCCGCCGCCGCCAACGGAGCGGGCTGGAAGGAATACGACCAACATGACATGCCGGAGGGGTGGTACATGGACGCTCGTCTTCTCGGCATACAGCACAAGCACGACGCCGGCCGGCTCTACCTGAAATGGAGGTGGAGGAGGGCCATGCCTTGTGTGTGTTGGTTGACCTCGTCGCCCGTCGGGGGCTCAGCTGCGGTGATGGCGCAGGACAGGACTCAACTGGTGTCTGCCATCGAGACTGTCCGAGGTTGATTGGCGGTTTGGATCGGTCAATTAGGGATGCCTACTGTGTATTGTTTCTCTCGCAGTCGAGACTGGTCGAAGCCCACAGAGGCCGGGGACAATTATGGTTGCCTTCGTCCAGAAAGCATCTGGTCCTGGCAACAGTGGAGCACGTAAATTAATCCTTCGGACTCGATGGTCGTGCTCGGAAGGATACATGGATGGGCGGGATAGGCTTGGCCTCGTGGGTCCCGACAAGAAAGATGGGTGAGATTTGTGTGCGCCGTCATGGTTGTCTCGATGCAATGCAGGGTTTGTGATGAGGTGAGATGACGGAAAAGAGAAATGTCGAGTGGACGGCGGACATGGGATGGGGGGCTGTGAGACCTCACCAGGGAGTGAGCAGGAGTTCGCCTCGATTCAGACGACGTACCTACGGATACTGTAAGAACCAGGTGGGTAGGCTTCGTTTGACAGGCTCAATGTCAATGTCAGAGAGATGAAGAACTGGTCCCAATCAAGAGCGTTAAGCGAGCAAGCTGCAACTGGCTGCTGCGGCTGAGAAGCCTGGGCTGGGCCGAAATAGAAACATTTCAGAATAGAGTGCGAGTGTGTGTGTGATTATCTGTAGAGCAGATGAAGTAAGCGTAAGACTAAGCTGATCCGAATCTGCGGTTCTCGGGATTCGAGCGACGCTCACTTTGCCGTGGTGATGCCTCACTGTGACGATATCTCACTGTAATGATGCCTCAATATGGTGGTGATGCCTCAATGTGGTGGTGATGCCTCAATGTGGTGGTGATGCCTCAATGTGGTGGTGATGCCTCAATGTGGTGGTGATGCCTCAATGTGGTGGTGATGCCTCACTGTGGTGATGAGCTTGATGTCCGGGAACCGAGCAACATCGCCCATGATATTTCGCGACACTCTAGACCTTGATAGAGAATGAGCCGTAAAAGACTAGGTAGCGCGAGACCATCGTGATGAAGAATGATGAGCGATGTGGCTGATCCCATTGCGTGTAAGGAGTAATCATTGCAGGCACGTCTTCACCATGTGAGGCACAATGCGATCGTGTCTCACGTTGGGCATATTGGCCGGCCAAGATTTGCTCGTGGATCGATGCCACTCAAATGGTGTACACATACACACCCGACCAGCGCGCCAACCTTTCACATTGCTTGTGCGAATACCGATATCCTCCGTACAGCCCTACACTTAAGCTGACCATGTCATCCTTCACCCGTCAGCCTCGAAGCACAGCCACCAGGCGCTTCACTAGGCCGACGTAGTCAAAGTCGGGGCGATTCGTCCACACGGCAAGACCGATGCGAGATTAAACAATGAGAAATCTTGTGTATAATGCAATCATGTCTAACGATGGGCACATTGGCCAAGTTGATGGCTCAATGCTGCGGATAGTCTGCTGTATGCTGTTCCCTCTCTATGGAAGCGAACCTCGTCATGAATCAATGCAAAGAAGAAAAGAAAAACACAATGGACAACGACGTGCGTCGCGTGCGCTCTCGTCAGCCATTACCCATTACAATCCCAACTCCGTCCAGGCCGGGACACCGCCCGAGCCGAATGCATCGTGTCTATCCTATCCTTTCCTTGGTCGTCGTCGTCTGGCAGTTCGTCTTCGTCGTGGTCGCATTCTAAAACACAAGTGCAGAAACCCGCTCCTCCTTGTCTCTGTGCTCCTTCTCCTTCTTCTTGAAGAGAGACTTGAGCATGTTGTTTTTCTTGGGCCGCAGGACCATCTCAATCTCCTCGTCTTCCTTCTGTCGGCGGCTGCCGTCCTCGATCGTCAGCATGGACACGCGCCCGGTCCTCTTGGAGGCGGAGCTGCGATGGCTACGGTGGCTGCTGGCGATGCTCTCGTTGTCCCGTTCGGACCTCGGTCCCCCCCTCTCGGATCCTCGTTCCGACCTCTCGGCCACGCTGCTGCTGCTGCTCCTGTGGGCAGGCGCTTCCGACTCGCGGACGCTGCTGGGGGCGCCGCTGCGGTGAGACCTGTGCGAGTGAGACGAGTGGTGCGACTTCTCCGTCCTCGAGCTGCGGTGCGTCTTGGAGCTGCGCGTCGTGCGGAAGCTCCGCTCGGTGCGGGCGTCCGGGTCGCCGCGGATCGACCTCGCCGCCTCCGGGCTGATGAGCTCCATGTCGACGCTCTCGTCTTCGCCCATGGGCGCGATTCCGCGTCGCCACGTCTCGATGGAGCTGAGCTCCTCCTCGAGGCGCTCGTCGAGGACAACGGCCTCGTCGTAGGCGATGCTGCCCTCCCTGGGCTGGGCGTAAGCGTCGTATTGCGGTTCGTACTGCGGTTCGTACTGCGGTTCATACTGATCGTATCCGTACTCGACCTGCGGCGGCCGAGGTTGCTGTGCCTCGTAGGCAATGGCGTTTGCCATGGCTGCTTCTCTCTGGGCCCTGGCATCCTTGATCTGCTTCACAATCTTCCATCCGCCAAACATGACAACCGTCAGGCCGACAGTCGCGCCCGCCGCGATGAGGAACTGCGGCGAGGCCAAGAGTGCAAACACGGCCGGCGAGCCTCCCTTGATGACGGAGAGGAAGGCCGGGGACATGCTCTTCAGCACGGTGGAAAGCTCGGCGAGAGTCAAGGCCACGGCGGCAGCGGCGTCCGGGTTGCCTTGGAGATGGGCGATGGTGGCCGTGGCAGAGTGTTGGACACACTGGGCTTCTTCGAGGAGCGTCTCGACGCGAGCAACCAGGGTCTTGGCCTCGTCCTCCTTGGGATCCAGGTCGGTACGGTCCTGCAGATCGGGAGGAATGTTGCCATACGCAAGGTCCAAGTCGATGTCCCTCTTCTTCTTGGCCGTCTTTGGTAGCGCCGGGGCAGAAACCGTGCGGGGGATGTTTGCGCCGCGCATCGTGGCAGAGTCGGCGAGACTGTCACTGCAAGTCGGGGCGGTCGTGTAGTGGTGCATCGTCGGACGGCTCATGACCATGTCGCGAGGAGCCGTCTCGGCGTACGGCGGGCGGTAGGCGGCGGGACCTCTCGAAGCGGTGACGCCCGAAACCTCGGAGTGGGTTTTGAGGTTGTCCAACGTCAGCGCAGCTCTCGAGCGAGGATAGTATTCCTGCTCGCGGTCGTGATACCGGTGGCTGGACTGCGACCGCCTGGAGCGGTGACTCCTGCGGGAGCTGGCGACGGAGCGGCCATCATCGTAGGAGAAGCGGCGCTCGGACGCTTCGGGGGGGAGATCGCGAGATGTGTCGAACGTTTGGGCGCGCCTAAGCTCCCGGTCGGCCTTGATGGAGGCCCTTTTTTCTTGATAGGAGGCTTTGGCCTCTTTGAAGATGCCAGCGAGATGTTTGCCCTGTAGCATCGCAAGAGATGATACGTTAGCTATTGGCCGTCTCCGGTCGCAGCTTTGGAGTCGTAGTGCTTATGCATCTTGCAGGTTGAACGTTGCCAAAAAGAAAGAAAGAAAAAGGGAAAGGCGCGGCCAGTGTCAGGTTCAACATGGTGTCCGAGAGGGGCTGTGGGGAGTAAAGAATGCAACAGGCGTGACGTGACGCAGAGTCTGAGAAGAGACTTACAGTGCTTATGATCTTGCCCGAGTTGTTGATGATGGTGACCGTTTGCGTGAGAGCCATGATGGGCGAGATATGTTCGACGAGTCAAGTCACCCGTCCGGTGACGCCGCTTATCGAGGGGGCGAGAGAGAGAGAGAGAGAGAAGATGTGTGTGACAGCTGAGAGTGTGTATGTGTGTGTGAGGTGACACTCACACAGGCGGTGACCTGGTGTGGTGGTGGACTCGGTCTCAGACGTGGTACTGGTCGACTTTTGAAGTCTTGCGTTGTTCAAGTGGTGACAGGGGAACCCAAGCAGTCCGCGGGAGGTTGGTCCTGAGGGATGAGGGAACCCAGTCCAGTCCACCGCCAAAGAAAGGCCCTCTCGATTGTTCGTCCTGCGCTGTACAGGAGCCACTTGAGGGGTCGGTCACTCACTCAAGTCTCGGAGCACAGCTCTGGGCGTTCTCCTCGGCCGGCAGGGTTCCTCGCTGTCGACGATGCGGTGAAGGATAGGAGGCCCCTAAAACAACTCCACAGAGCCGACGTTCAAACGGAAGCGAGTACCGACTTGTGTGACAAGGGGCAGCGGAGCGGAAAGGGAGCGATGAGCACGACGAGGGACGGGCGCCGCAAATCCTTCTCCACAACACTGTTTGCCCACTGCGAATGCGAAGACGGTTGGGTCCCCCGGACGTCCAAGGTTCGTTGCGAAGAGCTGACGGGGAAGAAGCTAAAGCCGTTGCTAAAGTGGACGACGGCAGACGGAATGCAGCCGGATGGATGTCGGAATTGTGACGGTGAACGGAGTATCCGTCGGTAGGTTTCACGATGTGGAGATGGCAGAGGCAGAGGCTGGAAATATAGACTTCTTACTGCGCGAGAAAGAGACGCAGATGGGGGGTTTGTGACAACCGAAAACAGGGCGGAGACAAATGACGAAAGAGACGGTATGAGATTGGGATATGTGAGGGTATCGTGTCATACGTGTATGTATGTCTCTGTCTCGATGCTTGATGCTCGATGCTCGATGCTGGCTGAGACTGAGATGAGAGCAAAAGAGCGGGGGGAATATGAGTGAAAATGAGAAGAGCCGTAGAGGGAGGGGCTTCTACAGGGTGAAATAGTTGCCAAAGTCACCATCAAGACGACAAATAAGAGGAGCAGACCAGTTTCTAGACCTTATCATGGGTAAAATGGGCAAACAGATACCGTCCAAACGCCCAACTGGGCCACAATTCACGCATTCGATCAGCCAACCCAGGCGAGAGATGAGGTTCCAGCAATCAGAGCCAAACCTTCATCTTCGTGCCGTGTGCGCGTGTACGTAGAGTATACTGAGGGAATGTGATAGATCCTATCCAACCGCAGTACGGAGTATCCGTACGGTTCAGATGTATTCGCCATCCATCCCATTCATTCCCATACCCATTCCATCCCTCCCCCCCCCCTACCTCTGCCTGGACAAGGTCGGCCCCCTGGCGCCGACAAGACCATACCAGACCCAGTCCAGACCGTTCAAGACAAGGCGATGCCTTGGTGATTGGCCCCGAGGAAGCTGTCGACGCCCCCAGACTTTACACATGCGTACACTTTTGGGCGTTGGTGCATGTTGGCCACCGCCTGGACAATTTATCTCATCTTTCAGTCTAGTGTATACTCTGGACGGTGTACTGCTGAATTAGTACCCTGTCTGCCTGAATATTTGTGCGGCAGCGAGTGTGCGTGAAGCCGTCAGGTCCCGGCCCACCATCTCAGTCACAGCTCACCACTCACTTTGCTCTCAGCTCACCTCATTCTCTATCCCGGTCCTTGTCCATCTTGTCTCCGGCTTCTTCCCGCCCATTCCGACCAATCTTTCTTTCTGCCCCCATTCACCCCATTTCGGCCCATTTGTCGGTTGCCCGGCTTTCCCACACCTTTCCAGCCCTCCTCACCGCATCAAATTGCCCGTCAGCTGGGCGAGAGTGGCTATGAAGACCAGACGCGCAAACTCATACGCAGCTCGAGACATCGCTCGTTTGTACGTACAGAGAGAGTACGGATAATTACCTGTGTAGTGTACGTGGCGCACGGCTACGTTCCTGGACGAATACAGAGTACTCAAAGTCCTGTTGCTCATCTCTACTCCATGGTCCAGTATTGCGCTGTTCCTCGCCGTGTTGTCTCGAGTCTCGCCATGTTCCGTTGCGAGTCACGAGGTGGTGCGCTACACTGCTTGCCGTCTGTCTGTCTGCCTTTGCATGATGCGTCAAGCACGATGAGGTCGTACGGCTTCAATCCCCCATCCATTGCATTCGGAGCATTCTAGTGTGAAGCAAGGTACTGCTCTTGATTGCAACCCACCTTCCTCAGCCCAATGGCTGTGTTCCTGACGTCGTGTGTCCGACACCGACTCCTTGGCCACGAGCCGTGACCCGTCAACGATCGTCATCGTGGTGGATTGAATCTTGACTGTGACATTCCACTTGACAGCAAACACCAGCGTGAACATGGGCCGCCGGGCGAATGCGGGGCCGCGACGGCGCTGTATACTAATTACATGCTCGTCTCGGCACCGCCTCGCCATCGCATTTTTCTGTCTCTTTTCATGTGTGTGAGTGCTGCTTGCTAACAACTCACGTCTTACCCATCCATTGACCATCCTTTTCATCTCACCATCGCAGCACGAAGACAACCTGTTGGTTTATCCGGAGGGTAACGCACGCCGTACGTGATCTCGTCGTACGGGTGCAAAAGGGTTCTGGTATTCGTTGTTGTTCTTGTTATGTTACGTGCTTATATATAGGNTGTTCTTGTTACGTTACGTGCCTACGCGTAGGCATATAAGGCTCTAGATCTACGGTGTGCCATGGCACTCGGCTACGGCTGGCGACGGGTGTCGCCAGGGGGGATAAGGGCATACGGCCACGTATGCCCTACGCCTATGGGGCGTATGGACACGTATACCGCATGCGTACGGAGGCGTACGCGCCTCAGGCGTTAACGCATGCCTTATGGCATGGCGTTACTAATACTAGCAACCTTTTCTTTTTGCTGTACGCCTCATATGCCTCTATTTACATATAAAAGCTAGTACTAAAAATACTATAATTACATGCTAAAAACACTATTAAAAATAGCATAAATAATAAATATAAATAATATTAAAAGTAATCTTTTTACCCTTTACCTAATAATATCTAAATACCTATATTATCTACTCTACTTAAGTTACCTATCCCTCTATTCAAATAGTTATATAGTTTAAATTAATAAATCTCTCAAGGGTATAGTTTAGTATACTTTTCGTGAAAATATTAGCGATATTATTATTTCTATTAATCTACTATATTTCGTAGAGCTCTTATTACTTGTATAATTACTTTAATACTATAATATTAATTATTAAATACTTCTCTTTAGTAGTACTAAGTTTTACGAGGTATTTATAGAGTAAGTATAAATTAGTATAGATAATTATTAGGATATAAGGGAAGTTTTAGTATTTAAAAATCTTCTTAAGTATTATAGTAATAGTATATATGAAGTTTATATTAGCTACTATAGTATAAATCTCTGAAATAAATATATTCCTAATAATTTTTTTATTTTTAATAAAAAAGTAGTAGATAAGGTTACTATAGAAGTTAAACTAGTTATTACTAGTTATTATCTTTTAGTTTAGGATTATTATAAATCCTAGTTAAGATAAGAAATTAGTATTATTAATAAAAAAGCTATTAATAAAGATGTAGAAGTACGTTTTTAAGAGGTTAAGTAGTATAAAGTTAAGGCTATAGTTAAGGTACTCGATTTATTACTTAAGGTGTTTATTTAGAGTAGTAGTATTATTAATAGAAAGTTATTATTTTTATGTAGTATGTGAGAGGTTAAATAATATTTTAGGTTAGTATATTAAAGTGAGGTATACTCCCTGTATGTATTATTCGATATATATTTTTTTAAGTATTTTAAGTGTAATGTAAGTATTGAGGAATACTAGCTTTTACCCTTAGTACTTTTAATATAAGTAGAAAGTATTACTATTAAAGCTTAAAATATTTCTATTAAATACTAGAAGGGTAGTTATTATAAGGGTTATCTTTAGTTTTGTTTTAAATAAAGTTTTTTAGAATTCTTTATCTTTATAGTATAAAAAAATAGTATTAGAGAAACTAAAAATATTATTAGTTTATATACTTATAAAACCAAAATCATTATTAACGTAATACAAGATAAGAAAACATAAGTTATATATAGATATTTCTATTTACAACTACTTTTTATAATACTTAGAGTAAATTACTTACTAATTAATACTAGCTTTAATAAAACTATATAATAGTTTAATAATAATTATTATAGAATCTAGAAAATATTATTCCTTAAAATAAGATAGTAAATTAGTTATAATATACTTTATAAACTCTATTTTAACTTAAGTATAAACTTAAGTAATATCTCAAAATTATATTATTATACTTTTATACTAGAGAAAAGCTAGGGTTATAGCTAAAATCAACTGCTAGCTATTCTATTAGATTGTTAGTAATTATATTAATATTTTAAATTTATTTTTATTACTGAAGTTTTAGATAATAAAGCGTGACTTCTTATATACTTTATTTATATCCTTATTCTTAATCTTATTAATAATATATAACTTAAAATACTTATAACCTTTATGGAAGATAAGGTTGAACTTAATAATTTTGATAATACTATTAATAATAATACTCTTAACTTCTTTTTTAATAAACTCCTTAAACAATAGATTTAATATTATAATAATACTTTTTTTATAAAAAGTAAAAGAGAAAACTATATTTAACTATTCCTTAACTATAAGATATACTATAAAATAAAACTTATAATTGAATTTCTAAGCTAAAGTAGTAATCAATTATTTTAGAAAATTGAAAAATATATCATAGAAGTTACTAATAATTCAGGGAAATAAGGGATTATTACTAATAATAGTAGAATTACTACTTTATATAGTAATAATATCTTATAGTATTTTCTAAGTATTCTAAAGTTCTTTGGAGATAATAATAGACGAAATCGGGATACTACCACGGAAGTATATATTTCTTAGTAATATTAGACCTCTAGTAAAGGCTCTAGTATTAAGGTCTAAAATATATATAAAGTAATCGCTAATACTTAGCAATATCACCATTAATAGTATTAGTAAAAATACTTAGTTATCTTCGAAATATAGTTTTATAATTATAATTCAAAACTCTTAAAGACTTTAAAGGAGTTTAAGAATATATATCTTACCATAAGTAATAATAAGGCAGAAGGGGCCTCGCTAACTATATTTCTCTCGCTATATATATATAAGAGACTAAAGTAAGAGGGTTGCTATACATAAGATATTAGGGCTATTATATATTACTAAAGCTATATTAATAGCGTATTTAGTATAAGCATAGTAGACTGCCTCTGTTGTTTTCTAAATGGTATAGGTATAGGTAATAATATTTGGGGAAAAAGCAGAATCATCTATAAAATATAGGTATACACCAAAAATAAGTAATATAAACATAAAGCTATTTAGCTTAGTAGTATTATTAATTGCCTTATATACTATTTAAAAAGATATTTTTCAAGTTACTATAAAAGCTTTATTATAATAAATCTTATATATTTAATAGAGGAAAGTATAGTAATATTTAACTTTACTAATACTATTATATACTTTAATAAATACTATTCAAACTATTAATCCTATAGTTTTTACTTCTAATCTAAACTTTTTAGATTAAAATATTATTCTTATATTAGTAATAATAAAATCTAGAAAACCCTAATAAGAGTTAATCTAGTATACCTTAAAAGCTTCCCATATTATTTTTGCTAATATATTAAGTAAAAATTAAGTAGTATTAAATACTATAGTAGTATTAATAATATAGAATATAGGATAGCTATTAATATAGATAATATTAATAATAACTTTAAAATTAAACTTAATATTTTTGTATATAATAAAACAAAAGTAAGAAAAGGTAGTACTATATATCTAGTACTAGTAGTAATACTATTTAAAAGCCTCGAGAATATAGTATTTAATGGGATATCTTATTTTAGTAAGGATATCGTAGAAATGTACTATAGCTAGGTATCCGAATTAATAATAAAGTTTCTATATCTCTAACTCTATAAAATAAGTAGAAGTAAGCATTTTCTTTTTATCAAAGAATATCTATAGATACCCCTATTTTTAAATAATAAATATAACCTTCTTACTCTAGTATAGTTCGTTATATATATTATTAAATATTATACTGAAGTAATCTATATCCACGAAGTAGAGTAAGAATAGGGTATTATATAGTACTATATAAAATGTAATAATACTAAGTAGTACAGGAATATTAACTATTCTAAGTATTATAATTAAAGTAGTGCTACTAAAATAGATCATAACTAGTTCGCTTTATAGAGGTATAAGAGTTACAGAAAAGTTAACTATCTGCTTAAAAGTTATAAACTAAGAGTACTTAGTAGTTAAGAAGCTAGTAATACCTAAATTAAGTAAGATCCCTTGAAAAATAGTAGTTAAGTAATAGTTCTCAAATATAAAAATATATATAGGAGCTATATCTATATTCTTAGTAATCTTAGGGGTAATAATATTCAACTTAGTAAAAGTATATAATACTACTTAATCTTAGAAAATTCAAGTAATTTTACTTCTATCTATAGTAGTAAAATACTTATCGAAATATACTATAAAGAATTACTTAGAAGTATTAGATATTATAGGAATAATAGAAGTATAATCTTTAAAGTTATATTATATCTAATACTAAACAATAAACTCCTTATACCTATCATCTCTTAAGAATACTTAGAAATTATTATTAAAACTATTAATACCTTTATATTTAACGAGAAAAATCTAGTATACTATTACAGGCTACGCCTGGCTAGTTGACTCTAGCTCTACCCGAGTCCCGATAACTATACCTAAGAAGTTAAGTACTAGTAAACTACTAATAAACTCCCAGTACTATTTTTAAGTAGACTTTTCATACCTTTTACAAGAACTTCTCTTTTACTCTTTAGTTCTAAATAAATAGTATTTATACTCCCTATAACTAAATTATAGCTTAAACCTAACCTTTCGTATATTTAGAACTTAGATTTATCCCCTATATAAATAATACTAAGTTAAGTATAACTCCCTACTAGTTAAGAAAAAATACTAATTAGTAAAATACTACTCCTAAGTATAAGAGATATTAAATTAAATATAGTTCCCTATTGAATAGAAAAACTAAAGTAAAATACTATTCCCTACTAACTATAATCCCCGAAATACTATTAATAAAATATAGCTCCTAATAAAAACTTATAACTAAGTATTAAAACTAATTATTATTATAAAATAGAGGGAATTAATACCCCCTAAGAAACTTTTATAGTTAGTATTACTATAGAAGAGTTATTATAATAATATCTAAGCCTAACTATTACCCTGTTTTATAAAAAGATTATAATACTAATTACTAAGTTAGTAAAGAAAAAATTAGAACTTCTCCCTAATATTACTACTACCCCCCTAGAATCTACTTATATAACTTCTACTTCTTAAAAAAAACCCTTTCCTTTCCCTAATAAGTTCTTAAGTAAAAGAAAAAAGTATAGTACCTAAACCTACTAAATAAAAAGAAAATTAAAAATTAATTAGGATTTCTTTAAAATAAATAAGTAAAAATAGTACCTAGTTTACTCTTACTTAGACCTTAGAATCTAGTAAATAGTAGAAACCTTTTTCGTAGCTAGAAAACTAGGGGGAAACTAGGATCCCTAAAATTTTATAATATACTTAAACTATACTTACCTAGATCCTAATATTTAATTCTAAACTATTACCTAGCTATAGTCCCTCTATTAGAAAAATACCGAAAAACTCGCTACTTTTCTCTTATAATTCGAGAAAATCCTTATAGATACTAGAGGTTATAGCTAATCTAATATAGTCTAGATCTCTTTATTAGAAATTATACTAATCCTCTACTTAAAAGAGCTCCTTATTATAATTAAGTTCCCTATTATTTATAGTTAGTAATTTTTAAAAATATAAAATATTACTTAGAAGATAGAGTATATAAAAGTACTACTAACCTAGTAAGCCTTAGCTACTTATCCCCCTATATTAAAAGATTAGGATAGGGATATAATAATAACTAAAGCTATATATAAGTAACGCTGCTATTACAAGTCTTCTAGTTCTGCTAGCTTTACTAAAAAAACTCCCCCGCTATAGAGAAATATATATGAGTACTATAGCTACTACAAAAGAAGCTATATCACTAAAAACTATACTAATACTAGTATAACAAAAAAAAAAGAAAAAACCAAAAGTCGCTAAGGTAAAACCCTAGAAACTAAAAAACTCAGAAAATAATACTAGTTCCCCCCCTAATAAAGAAGAAAATATAGGAAAAGAATAACTCTAATACAAAATTAAATATTAAAACTTATAAAAGTAGAATCTTAAGAATAAAAGAAATAGTAAAAATAGGAAAATAGTAAATAATTAACTACTATCCAGATAAAAGTTAATAGAAACTACACTATTAGTACTCTAGTAAACACTAGTTACAATACTTATACTATTATTAATATATCCCTTATAAAAAAGTTATACCTACTACTTATTAATACAATAAAAAAAAAAAGTTATACTAAAAATAGACTATTACCTAATAATACTTTAAAAGTTACTAAATTATCCCTAGAAATAAGAAAATATATATAAGAGATCTATACTTATATTATAAAAAAACTATTACTAAAGTTATATTTTAGGTGACCCTAGATAGAAGATAACCGTATTATATATAATACTAGTACCTAGTAGATAAGGTATAATAAAAGAGAAATTATAGTATACCTAGAATACTAGGAAAAACCTACTAGGATTCGGGAAATTCAATTAGTATACCTTTTAAATACGAATTCCTTTTTAATTATATATCAAAAGATTACTAGGACGCGAGGCTTAGTACTAGAAACCTATTAAGTAATATTTATTAGTTTTAAGGATATTAAGAAAACTCTAATACTAAAAGCCCTAGTTAATCCGAGGAAACATATCCTAGTAAATATATTTAAAGAGTTCCTAGACCTATTTAACCCAGAAAAAGCCTACTAGGTACCTACTAATAAAAAGTTACTAGATTACGTAATCCTATTAATACCTAATAAAAATAGGAATAATCCCCCCTTACTTTAAAGCCCCCTCTATAATATATTATAATAAAAACTACTAGTACTTAAGAAAATACTAGAAGATTTCTTTAATAAGAAGTTTATTAAGATTAGTAAATTAACTACTAAGATACTTATTCTTTTTATCAAGAAACCTAGTAGAAGTATTAAATTCTATATAAATTATAGAATTTTAAATATAATTATAAAGAAAGATAAATACTTATTATTTTTTATATTAGAAACTTTCTAGAGAATTACTAGTACTTACTAGTTTA
>RYZW01000120.1:109858-122422 GCA_004367215.1 Colletotrichum trifolii | reverse complement strand
ATTGGTAATGGACCTCCCTGCACCGGTCCGGCCCTTGGCCCCACTACGTTGCGTCCACTTATCGCTGCCTATCCCTGAAGACGGCTTGAAAATCGACAGCGCTTTGCCCCACACCATGGATATCAGAAGCCGAGCTCTGCTCTATCATGGACTCATCGAGGATGACTGCATGCATGCATGCAGTGACTTGATTGCGGAAATCAGGCTCAGCGTATATCACGAGACAGCGCCGAAAACATGAGATGCGCGGGTTTAATAGACTACTCCAACGGGAATTGACTTCCATGAAATAATGCTTGGGCGACGAGGTATCTGGTTGTACGCGTGGAAATGTGTTGCCCACAATGAGACGAGTGTACGGTGTGATTTGAGTGAGTGCCCCGTTCTCGTTCATCAGAAAACACTTACATAAGGCAGTTGGGTGGGGAAAAAAGGCTAGGCAATCACATTGAATGCATGCCCGGACTAATTATACTCCACATCCGCCTTCGTCCACCAATCCCATCCATTCGATCCGGGCGGGGCACACATCGAGTTGCTGGGCCAACATCTCTCGAACATCGAAGCGCCGAATCGGGCTCCGCGACCGAATACACCTACATTGACGATTGACTACAATCACCGCCAACGAACCACGCGCCAACCACCATCTACCATCCCCCAGCCTCATTCAACCCACCCGGATGCCGATGCCAATCGACTGCTTGGCATCACCTCCCGCCGTTCGCACCCGATCACCGTGGATTCGCCGCCGTTCCTCGATGCTCCCCGTTAGCCTAGACGGAGCTGCTTGCTATCAGCCCTCCCGCTTTATCGAGGAATGGATTGAGCACCTCGAAAACTCCAACTGCGATCTATACTTCGACTCATATCTCGAACAGGCGGCCCCGGCGATTTCCATATCCATCATGTCGCGCACGCCGAGCCCGCAGAAGCGCAAAGCGACTCACCCGGACCCCGATGCAACACCGACCGGACCTGCATTCACCAAGTCCACCATCGATACGGCGAGTGAGTCGTCCGATGTCGTGTCTTTCTCTAGTAGCCGCTCCGGCGCCTCGAGCCCGAAGAAGCGCGAAGCCGAGCTGCGCGCCGATCTCCGATATCCCCTCCACAGACAACACATCTCCAGCCTCCAACAGCCCACCGCCTTGATGACCGACTTGATGGATCTAGAGGATGGCCCGGTCATCCCCAGCAGTGTGCGCGTTCGTCCCCCTCTCTTCCTGCGCCTCTTTTTTCCTTTGCGCGGGTTAATAACACTGCCTTGTCGACCAGGAATTGATGACTCGAGATTCCACCTGGTCCAATCGACCCAAGGCGGCATGGTTTCACAGCCAGGTTGCGCCACCGCGCGCCGATGCGCAGAGCCCCAGCCATGCGTCTCTTGACGGCGACACCTATACCTACATGAGGCTCGCGGAGATTCGTGAGAACACCATCCTCTGCAAGACTAGAATGGAACACGAGGCCGGTTGGAATGGCGCCGTGCACGCCCCTCTGTTGCAAGTCGCTCTGCGAAGCGAGCCGGAAATCTCCCATCGCAATGTGTAAGCTGCTCCCCCTCGCCTTGCTTCATATCATCCGATCCTTGTCTTGTTTTTCTACATTGTTCGCCCGTCCCTATCTTCAGCCATCTCACGCAGTTCCAGTACAACGTGTCGAATTTTGCCAGCCTTCCGAGAGTCGAATCCCTTCCTCACCGACGTCAAGATCGACTACGCTTTCTTCCTCGAGCCCGCCCCGGAGAATCCCCTCGCGGCGGCTCTCCAGGCATACCGCCAGCCCAACCCGCACGCCCGTCATGTCGCTCTCGTTCAGCTGCCCGACAACCCCAACACCCCCGCCGCCATCCCGGTCGAGACTAAGAGTGCGAGCGCCGACGCCGTGCTGGGTCCCGTCCAGCTGGCCACCTGGGCCCGCGCCCACTTCCGCCACCTTGAGAGCCTCCCCTCCGCCGCCGACCTGCCGCTCCTGCCCGTCATCTTCGTCCACGGCGCCACCTGGCGCGTCGACTTTGCGCAGCGCACGCACGACAAGCTGGTACGTGAAATTCTGGTCCTCGCCTTTACGTCGTTGTCTTGCCGCTGCGGGATTGCTGACCGGTGCTGCTCGGTAGATCATGTGGGAAGGGTTCCTGATGGGGTCCTCGGACGAGATGTACGGCTGCTACAAGATTGTGGCGCACCTCCGGCGGCTGGCCAGATGGTCGCGGGAGGAGTATGGTGCCTGGCTGCTTGGCGCGCTCCAGCCCGACCTGGAGGGGAGCGACACTTTGACTGCATGAGGAAACCGAGCCTCCGAACAAGAGTGTTGAGAGTTTTGGTGCGGCTGAAATGGCTGGGTAGCAGACATTATATGTTCAAGTCAGCCAAACCGACTTTTGTGACCCGTCCCCGCACGTCCAGGTCTTGGACCCATTGCCAATGGAGACACGAGTGGCTCAAGGAGAGCATCAAGCCATCGCAGTCGAGTATTGGCTGCACGCGAAGTCGCACGTGAAGTCTCGTAGACGGCATGCCGATATCAGAGACGCAGAAAGGAGTGAAAGGACCGCAATTGGGACAATGACAAGTCTTACCGGGACCATGCGCCAAGTGCTACGGGCCGTGATAACGGGCCAATACAGTCTCTCTCAGCCGCATCAGCAAATGGTCGCAAGACCGAAATCTCGAAAGGGAGAACGCAGAGGCTTGCGTCGTTAACGCTGCTACTAGAACCCTACTTACTCAAGTTTGTGAGAATGCAATATTAAGAGCTAGGGTTAAGAGCCTTGAAGAGGAGAATGGTCTGTCCCGCCGTAACTCAACCCCCCAACTTGCGAGACACCCCCACATCCGAAACACTATCACCACCACCATCACCACCACTATCACCACTTATTTCACCACCATCACCACCCACTCATATGCAACTTCCGGCCTCACTGGGTAATTCGGATGCACTGGATTCATCCGGACTATCCATATTGCCGATATCCGGACTTTGCGCCCGCTGGATATCCCATATAGTGGCAAAGGTGCTGTTAGGCGATAGGGGGACCTTTTTCCTCTTGCGTTGCCGTAGGTCCTCCAACTTGCCCTCTAGCTGGCAGAACTGGTGCTCTAGAAGTACCACTCTAGATGCCTGGTCATCATACCCCTTTTGCACCTTTCTAGATAGGTGACGAATAGTATGGGTATCTAACCCATCCTTGCCTATATGGGTTAACTGGCGTAGTTGATGCCGTAGCTCGGCAGACCGACGAGGTGTTGACCATGGGACGATAGATAGGGCTTCATCCCACTGTTGGCTGCTAGGCTGGTTAGTCTGCTGGCTGGTCTGGATGGTCTGCTGGTCCTTAGTTACCATGGGGTTAGATAGAGGCCGCTGTATGCATATTGGCCATAGTCCAGCTGACCTCCAGCCACTTGTAACGTTCTGGGCTGTTATGGTTGCATCTCTGGCCCTTATATAACAGGCCAGAAATGCCCTCTTCCCAGCAACGGTTGAATCATTAACCCAATCATCTAGATATCCAACCTCCCTACGATAGGCATGCTTCAATGGGCTGAGACCGATATATCTAGTGGCTGANAGCCCGCCCCGGAGAATCCCCTCGCGGCGGCTCTCCAGGCATACCGCCAGCCCAACCCGCACGCCCGTCATGTCGCTCTCGTTCAGCTGCCCGACAACCCCAACACCCCCGCCGCCATCCCGGTCGAGACTAAGAGTGCGAGCGCCGACGCCGTGCTGGGTCCCGTCCAGCTGGCCACCTGGGCCCGCGCCCACTTCCGCCACCTTGAGAGCCTCCCCTCCGCCGCCGACCTGCCGCTCCTGCCCGTCATCTTCGTCCACGGCGCCACCTGGCGCGTCGACTTTGCGCAGCGCACGCACGACAAGCTGGTACGTGAAATTCTGGTCCTCGCCTTTACGTCGTTGTCTTGCCGCTGCGGGATTGCTGACCGGTGCTGCTCGGTAGATCATGTGGGAAGGGTTCCTGATGGGGTCCTCGGACGAGATGTACGGCTGCTACAAGATTGTGGCGCACCTCCGGCGGCTGGCCAGATGGTCGCGGGAGGAGTATGGTGCCTGGCTGCTTGGCGCGCTCCAGCCCGACCTGGAGGGGAGCGACACTTTGACTGCATGAGGAAACCGAGCCTCCGAACAAGAGTGTTGAGAGTTTTGGTGCGGCTGAAATGGCTGGGTAGCAGACATTATATGTTCAAGTCAGCCAAACCGACTTTTGTGACCCGTCCCCGCACGTCCAGGTCTTGGACCCATTGCCAATGGAGACACGAGTGGCTCAAGGAGAGCATCAAGCCATCGCAGTCGAGTATTGGCTGCACGCGAAGTCGCACGTGAAGTCTCGTAGACGGCATGCCGATATCAGAGACGCAGAAAGGAGTGAAAGGACCGCAATTGGGACAATGACAAGTCTTACCGGGACCATGCGCCAAGTGCTACGGGCCGTGATAACGGGCCAATACAGTCTCTCTCAGCCGCATCAGCAAATGGTCGCAAGACCGAAATCTCGAAAGGGAGAACGCAGAGGCTTGCGTCGTTAACGCTGCTACTAGAACCCTACTTACTCAAGTTTGTGAGAATGCAATATTAAGAGCTAGGGTTAAGAGCCTTGAAGAGGAGAATGGTCTGTCCCGCCGTACATCATTGTTGCTGGCAAAATCTCCTCTCCACCTGGTATACTGAATCTGGTCTCCCACCCGACTGGGTTATCGCAACGTCTGAAAATGGATGGACAACAAATGAAAGAGGCCTAGATTGGGTCCAGCACTTTGATCGGCATTCAAAGTCGCGTGTAAAGGGGAAATATCGCCTTATCGTCGATGGACACGAAAGTCACCACTCCACAGACTTCGAGCTATTTTGCCAGGAAAACAAAATCATCACCCTCTGTATGCCGCCTCATTCTTCCCATCTACTTCAGCCCTTAGACGTAGGGTGTTTTGGGCCTTTGAAGTTGGCGTATGGTCGAGAAATTGAGGATAAGATGCGACGGGGTAATACCCATATTAGTAATACCAGGTACTCACATGATGGTCACTTTGTCAGGATCGCCACCGAACTGGGCAATGTTCTCCTGAACCCACTGCAGCGCCAGCCTCTGGTCTCTCAGTCCGGCATTCGAAGATCCTTCCGCCTTGATCTCGCTGCCGGGTAGGAAACCCAACACACCGACACGGTAATTCGGCGCGACGTAAAGCACCGGCTGGCCCATGTCCACCGAGAACCCTACAAACTTGTCTCCGGTATATTGCTGAGTTGCGCCGTTCATGAAACCCCCGCCGTAGATCCAGAAGAACACGGGTAACTTGGACTCCGCGGTGGTGTTGATGGGACTAACGACGTCGACGGTAAGGCAGTCTTCCGTCTCGTTCTGCACAGGCCCGTTGAACGGGAATTCGAGTGCCTGGACGGACATGGTGGCCGGGTTATTGGCGTATTCGCTCAGGTCCATTGGCGTCTGCATGCAGGCCGGGGCGAAGGCCGGGCTGACGTGGGTGCCGAAGGAAGCCTGCAGTGGCATCGGAGGCTTGAAGCGGTTGGGACCAATAGGCGGCTCCGCGTAGGGGATGGCGAGAAAGCGCTCCGTACGAGGGGTTTGTTGACCGACGACGGTACCGTTTCAACTCAACGGAGACTGCTGCGGCAGATAATGCCAAGAGGCTGAGAAGCAGAAGATCCTGACGCATTCTCGCAACCAGGAGTGTCTCGTATAATTTATCAACGCATCGCGAGTTTTGCTGATGGTAGATGAAGCAGGTGTGCGAGTTGATGAGGACTGTGAACAGATGTGATCGGAGCCATTCTTATATATATGCCGTCGTCTTCCGAACTAACTCGAGCCTCGTCCCTACACTACTCCCACGGCCTTCGATATTCTCGATTTTCCGTATCACTAGCCCAGTTGTACGAAATTCCAGCCATTGCCTCTTTTCCCCGGCCATCGACATGACTTGTGTCCTATCTTTCGAGCAAACTCGTCCTCCTGTGGATCGCCATCCCACCGGCATAATATTTCGGAACAAGTCAACCCCAGCCTGCTTAACAATCATTTTGTGCCGCAGTGATTACCACCTTGCATCGGCGTTTTCCTCTTCCCGGCATCAGCCAAGACGCTCCTGGGCGCGTCACGTTCGTAGAGATATGACGTTGGTTTCGTAACCTTGGGTGTAAGTCAGGTGTCCTGCTTACACGGTGAACTCTCACTCCTTTTTGCTACCTTGCACTCAACGTGACTATGTTGCAGCAGTTGACCGGAAATCAATTCCTGCGAACCCTACAAACTTGGGTAGAGTATTCTGCTATTCAAACACAGCATTGTCTACGGCAAAGTGCTTCATCATTTTACCGTCGGGGGGTTGTGCTGAGTTCTCTCAGGGTTTTTGTTTACAGTGACTTGTCAAGATTTTATGAACTTTTGAAGATGAAGTTTCGAAGCCTTGGTTCAGGTAGAGGCAGCCTTGAGAGTTCTGTAGTCCGTTATCGATATAACAATTCATAAAAAGAAGCAACTCGCGTGCAGTCATGGCACGTCCTGCCTTNCACCGCGAACTTTCTCTTCACAAGGTATCCACTGTTAGTAGCTGTTAAGATCATAGAGGGCTCCGGCCCACCGCACTATCATTTCTCATCATCAGCCCACGCGAGCTGAATTTCACCATCATGGCCGTCTCTCTAGACGCAGGGCCATCGATCACGGTTCACGGGGACGCCAGTACATCTCGACGGTCTGGACGTGTCCGGAAACCGACCGCAAAGGTCAGAGTGGTTGAGCAAGTCAGCTACCAAGACAATGCGGAGCTTAAAGACGAGATCAACAAGCTCTCAAACCTCGTCCAGGATCTCCTACGACGGGACGCCGAAAGGGAACAGTTCCTGAAAGACTGTTTGAAGAAGATCGAATCCTTGGAGAGAGAGCTTCAGGAGGAGAAACAGCGTTCAGCCCAGCATCAACGTGGTCTAGCAAGGTCCATGCATGCTATCGGCGCAGAACCCAGGGAGACCGCCCAAAGCCCCCAAGGGCATTCCCTACACACAGCTCAGAACCAGCCAGTACCAGTCCGCACATACGCGGCGGTGGCGAGCCAGCCACTGACCGGAAAACGGGATAAACCAATGCCAGCAAAACAAGCCGCAAAACAAGCTGCAAAGCGGGCGGCCTTGAAAGACCTGCGTGTTTTTGCGCGTCTGCCACCTGAAAGCCCGCTTCGCAACGAGAAAGCCTACGACATATATGCCTTCGTTCGAGAAAAGCTCAGTCCTCAGGTTCGAGGAGCCCTGAAGGGGATCGACCACGTCAAGACAGGATTAGCACTCCTACCATCGTCAGCGGATGGGGCCAAATCCCTGCTAGATAACAGAGAACAGATTGCTGCCCTTCTCCAGGCGCAGGCGGTCGAGCAGCGCGATACCTGGATCCGGGCCTATATCGCAAACGTCCCTTACACCAGGCATTGCCTGCTAACGAACACTGAGCTGGAAATCTCGTCCGAGGAGCTGCTCGAAGAGATCCAGTTCACGACGAAACTCAAGCCGGAAAAAGCTTACTTTTCCAGGAAAGACGAAGTCGAAAAGCTAGGCACGGTGACGGCCTGGTTTACGGCGGAAGCCGTGAGACAACTACCAAGACGCCTCCGTCTGATGGGGGCCAGCGTCTTTGTGAACCTGCAGTTTCCGAAGGAGAAGCGTTCCCTCCAGTGCCACCGCTGCGGCGGCTTTCATAACGAACGAACGTGTACCAGAAGGAAGAGATGCCTCAAGTGCAGCTCTCCTTCCCACACAACCGATCAGCACCGGGCACCTTGCGGCGGCACCGAGAGTCACGATGGCTGTGACTGCCCATATAAATGCCCATCGTGTAACGGGCCCCACGCCGCCTTTGACGCGACTTGCCCTGCCAAACCCAAAGTGGTGAAGGGCGTAGTCCAGAGGAGAAACAAGGCACAGCTACGGGCCATCCGGGCTGAGGGAGAGAGATCGTGGAGGATTGCGACCCAGCAGTCGCATCGACAATCCCGTGAAGAAGGACAAGCGATGGACTGTACGCCGGCAAATGAGACTCAGCAGGAGAAGGCAGCCCTCTAAAACGCTGCAAATCATGCAAGCGAACGTGGCCAGACGACCATCTGCACACGAAACAGCACTGAATCTGGCGCACGCAGCCCATGTCGACGTACTCCTAGTACAAGAGCCCTCTGTCCGCTCGGAAGAGAGGAGACTCACAAGATACCATCCAGGTTTTGAGACTTTTACGCCGGCGGACAACTGGGCCGAAGACAGGCCCAGGGTGCTCACTTACCTCCGCAGAGGGACGGGGCTACGGGGCGTACAAATACGGCCTCTACCCGATCCATCCACAGACCTGCTCTTCCTACGGCTCCTGTCGGGAACGCGGGAAGTCCTCACAGTCATCAACGTGTACAACGCCCCTTGTGGCTCGCTGCGACCCGGCCAGGCTGTCAGGGACATCATAGCAGCCTGGCAACCCAAACCTGAGGAACGGGTACTGATCGCGGGTGATTTCAACCTACACCATTGGACCTGGCAGCCCGGGGCTACAAGCTCCTCTGACGCTGATAAGTTGGTAGAATGGGCAGAAGCCGCCAGCCTTGTCCTGCTGTCGCCGATAGGCGAAGCCACACACAAGGACGGCAACACACTAGATCTATGCTGGGCGTCCAGCAACCTCTACGGAGCGTCCGCCAGCATAGAAACGTCCCTACACACAACGTCGGACCACGAAAGTCTGCTTACCCGGGTCCCCTTGGCCTTAACCGATTCACCTGACCCAACTCCGGGGAGGTTCCGGCTCGACACGATGGATGAGAAGCTCTTCCTTGATATGCTTAAGCGAAACGTACAACCTATGCGCCATACGGCAAGCAACGCAAGAGAACCACAGGCGTTGGACCTTGTAGCGCAGCAGCTCACAGACTGCCTTGTAGAAGCGCTTACGGCCTCTACAAGGCGCACATTGGGCAGAGGGCCTGGGAGATCATACTGGAACGGAAGCTGTTCGCGCAAACACCAAGCCTATACGACCAAGAGAGCAACTGTACTTAGACTTCGCGCTCTGGGGATAGACTGCCAATGGGAGCGAGATGAGGAAGAAGCTCTTAAACAGGATTTCCTCCGAGAGCTACGCCGCTCCAAGGACACCTACTGGAGAGGGAAGATCGCCGGAGCCTCCACAGGCAAAGACGTATTTGAAATGGTCGGGTGGCACAAGGCCACGGGATCCTTCCAGACCCCGCCACTCCGAGATGGGAACAACCCAACTAGGCTCATCTCACAACCGAAGGAGAAGCGCGACCTTCTTGCCCGCGTTCTCCTCAGAAGTGCTGCCATCTCTGCAGACATACCAGCAGAGAGCCCAGGACCTCGCCCGGAGGCCAAACTCCCTTTCCCGCAGGTCACAAAAGAGGAGGTACGGACTTCGGTTCTCTCTGCGGGAAGCACTACCCCTGGGTCTGACGGCATCACTACGGCCGCTCTCAAGACAGCGTGGCCGGTCATCGAGGACATCGTCTTCTCGCTCTATAGCGGATGCGTACGCGAGGGCTGGCACCCCACCTGTTTCAAGGAGGCCATCCTAGTGATCCTGTCTAAGCCGGGCAAGAGAGACAAGGCGCTTCCGCACTCTTATAGGCCAATCGCGCTCTTGTCTGTGCTCGGAAAAGGCTTGGAGAGACTTGTCGCGAGAAGGCTCGCCTGGATCACAGTCAAGCACCGGGTACTGCACGACCAACAGTTCGGGGCCCTCCCCCTCCGCTCGTGTAGCGACCTCACCGCCGCTGCCATTCACGACATCGAGTGCGCCTGGCAAAGAGGTCTTGTCACCTCCATGCTCACACTTGACATAAAAGGGGCCTTCAACGCTGTGCTGCCAGGAAGGCTGATCCGACGCCTCCGACTCCAAGGATGGCCGGAGAACCTCGTGCAGTGGGCCTCAAGCTTCGTCCTCGGGAGAAGAGCAAGAATAAGGCTAGACGGCGAGATGGGAGACGTCTTCGACCTCGAGTGTGGGCTACCACAGGGCTCGCCCGTGTCCCCCATCCTCTTCATGCTCTACATCGAACCCCTCTTCAAGCTGGGCACTGCTCGTCCAGGAAGGAGGCGGTCTCGATTTGGCTATGCCGACGACATTGCTATCCTGGCGAGCTCGACTTCACTAGAGGACAACTGTGGCCTGCTAGTCAAAGAATGGGAAGAAGCCCTAGAATGGGGCGCGTCGGAGGGAATTACCTTCGACCTCGATAAGTCCGAACTCGTCCACTTCACCAAGAGACGCAAAGATGGAAACCCGCCAATCACCGTCAGGTTGCTGGACGGGAGACAGTACACAGTTCAGGCCGTTGGCCAAAGGGCCTCCCTGCGATGGCTTGGCGTCCACTTCGACAGAAGACTCACGTTCAAGAACCATGTGAGAGACCTCTGTGCCAGAGCATGCCGAGTAGTCGACGGACTGCGAGGGCTAGGGAACACCGTCTGGGGCGCGCCGGCGCACCTGCTTTGCCGCGCTATTGCCTCCTGCGTACTACCCATCCAGTACTATGCATCAGAGGCATGGTGGCCGGGCAGGAATCGGATCAAGAACGGGCACACCACCTCGAACGGAGTCAACGGTCTACTCAACCAACTTGACATTACGCAAGCCAAGGCTATTCGAGCTGCACTTCCTGTGTATAGAACGACTCCTGTACCGATCCTACAGCGTGAAGCTGCCCTGCCCCCGGCAGAGGTGATGCTAGACGCGAAGCGCCACAAAGCCTCCGTAAGGATTCATCGCCTTGACGAACGACACCCCCTCCGGACGAGACTCAGAGACAAGCCAGGACCAGACTCAAGACTACGACGAATGGCAAACCTTACCAATAGCAATGCTGAATACATCGACCCGCTAGAACTACCACCTTGGGAGCGCTTAGCTGACTGGCACACAGCCCTGAGCATGGTCGGCTATGAACCTAGGAAGACCAAAGAAGAACTGGCCATCGCCTTTACAGACAGATTGGGAACATTCTCAAAGCGGGACATCGTTGTCTATACTGACGGTTCCCAAATGGTGGACGTTAGCAGAACCGCCGCCGGAGCAGGCTGGGTTGGGTACCAGGCCACACGGCAGATCTTCCGAGGATCAGAGCCGCTCGGTCACCAGACGGAGGTCTTTGACGCAGAGGCACAGGCCGTACATCGGGCTTTGTCGGAAGCCATAAGGTCTCCCACGGCCCGCATTGCGGATAATGTCCATATCTGCCTCGATAACCTCGCAGTCGCAGCTAGACTCTATACCCAGAGCGCTGGAAGCAGCCAGGCTAGGTTTAGGTCCTTTAGTAGGCTCTCCTTCTCTTGGACACAGAGAGAGCGGACAAGCTGGACGATCCCCGGCAGGGTATACATATGGTGGTGCCCTGGACACACGGGAATAGCAGGAAACGAGGAAGCAGACGCTCTTGCCAAGGAGGCCTGCAAACAAACCCCAGAATCACAGCCACAGCCCACACTGGCGCACTTGAAACGACAGGCCAAAGCAGTCGCTTTCCAAGCTTTCGCTAGGAGATGGCCGTCAATCTGCCCTCGGCAGTATGCCGACCTTGGGATAAGCCCTCATCCCAAGCCCCCCGAGCTTTGCCTTCCTCGGCATCTGCTGGGAAGGCTGTATGCAGCAAGATCCCACCATGGAGACTTCGCAGCATATCACGAAAGATTTGCTCATCAGGACGCACTGCTCAACTGCAGCTGCGGAAGACGCAAAAGCCCAGTACACTTTTACTTCTGCAAGCGTGGCCGGAAGGCCACGCCACACCATCTCCGCCAACGTATGGCGAAAGCAAGCATTGATTTTCTGCTAGGCTCTGCACAGGGAGCCTCCGTTCTATGCGAATGGATGGAGGCGACCAATTTCTTCTCGGAAATCTGCCCGAGTCATTGAACGATGAACAGGAACGTTAGGTGAAGACGGTGACCTGTAGAATAGTTTAGATTAGGATAGACCATGTCGGTATTGCCCGGCACGTCCCTTATCATTTTGGACGTTAAATATATCATCATCATCATCATCACCGATGATCCAACGAACTGATACGCACAGAGGCAATCTGTCATTTTACTTAGGCGGGAAGGCCACATCCGACCCTGACGACGACTGGTCACCATGCATGGACGTCGTAAGAGAAACAGTGAAGTTTGCCATGGCAACGGGACGACTCGATATGCAGATCAACCAAACGTAGAACAACAGCACAATATCACAGCACCAACACTAATCACCGACTAACCCCTCACGCACCCTCGTGCCATCGACAGCAGGGCTCGCTTCAGCCGCCGAAAATAGAGACCTGAACACTTGGAGGAATTGGCTCCAAGAGTACCTGCTACTAACCTTCACGAGAAATCGCAATCATCGGAAGGAGTAATCAAAGATGACGCAGACGGAAGTGGATTTCATATATGGGGCTTATTTTGAGACCAGGGTAGACAATCAATAATGGTAGCATGTAAGATAGACGTAAGAGCCCTTTATGGCTTAGCCAGGGCGTAATAAACTCTGTGTGTGTGTGT
>RYZW01000120.1:0-109803 GCA_004367215.1 Colletotrichum trifolii | reverse complement strand
GTGACAGAATCCATGCATGCTTCTATGCGAGTCATGGACATAACCCATCCAGGATGGTCTGACTGTACTTAAACAGGCCAGCCTGTCATTTCCACCTGGCCCTAGCTCTGGAACAGTTATTAGGATAGCATTAGGCCCACAAGCCTGTGGTGATCCCATCCACTCTTTAGTACGAATAAGACACTCTTTTCTGCTCACTCATATATGCATATTCCGCTGGCCACCCTGACTAACCGTCAGTTATGAGCCCAGTCGACTCTAGCAACTGTCGTCTTGATTGATTCCTTCAGCCAAGAGGCAAGGACCTGTCACTCAGACAGCATCAATCGATCAAGTGCATTGCAACTCTTGAGACTATTCAGTCTCCTTTGGCCAGCGCCAATCCTGCAGCCACACAGGCCAGGATCTTCAGCTTCAACGGAAGCAACAACTCTGCCTCTCTATAGGCAATCGATCCATCCTAACGATATCGATACAACCCCACAAGGCTACAATTGCCTCTTCCTCAACCATGGAGTCATCTAAGGTCACTCAGAAGCTGACTTCTGACGCTGACTGGACCAAATGGTACGGAAACCTCAAGCTGGTGGCTAGGATCCATGAGGTCTGGAACTATATAGATCCAGACCAACAAGTGGTGAACATCAGGCCCCGTCTTACTGAACCAAGCCCTGAAGCCGAGAACTTCGTCAACGAGCTTGCCTTGGCTAAGGCCAGACATGCCGATCGAATGGAAGACTACAAAAGGGCTAACAAAGGCATCATTGCCGTTCTTTCCTGGGTCACCTCCACAGTTGAGGCCCAGTACATCAACCACGTCAGTGGTAAAGAGAGTCTCAGAGAAATGATCATCGCTCTCAGAGACGAGCTTGCCCCGGATAACTACGCGAGGCAACAACTCATTCTTCGTCGCTATCAAGCTCACATGGGCTCAATCAAGCGATCCAAGCTGTCTGATTGGCTCAGCAACTACATTGACATCATGGATGAGGTCGTTGACGTTGGACTTCCAGCGCTTCTTGACCCAACCACTCAAGTTGCTGACTTCCTTAAGGCAGTCGAGCCACTCGCTCCCAGCTACTATACAACTGCTACCTTCTCCTTCAACCAAAACGGCATAAAGAAACCCCCTAAGGCAGGAGAGAAATGTGCTGGAATTCAACAAGCCAACTTCTTCCGTCAATGGGTCAGGTCCTTCCATCCTGACTGGCTATTCAAAGATGCCAAAGCATCTAGCTTCGCCACTTGGCAAGGAGAAGATGAGAAGGGCAATCCAACAGAGTCACAAGGGAAAAGAAACGAGATACTGGTTCCCAAGTGTCCTGCTTGCCTTGGTTATATAAAACACTGGGTCATTGACTGTCCTCACTTCAACCCGGAGAAGAGGAAGGCTAGTTACGACCCAAACCATCCTCAGAACAAGAAGGCTATTGAACGGGGTCAGGCCTGGCTTAAGAAGAACCCAAGGGCGCAGGGGCGACTCAACAACGCTAAAGTCTCCTCGTCAGCCTCGTCAGACAAGCCGGCTACTCAATCTTCCTCTCCACCGTACAAGGAGAACGCAGGTCAAAGTTCTTCCTACTTCAACCAAGAGCAGTCAGACTCCGATAGGGACACCGAACACAGTTCTGATTCCTCGTCCTTCTATGCTGCCCCAAACAGCGCTCCAGCAATAAGTCTATATGCTGGTTTTCCACTCCGGAACAGTGTTATCGTCGACTCTGGGACTGGATTCCACATCTGCAACGATCGCTCTAGAATGAAGGATCTAGACTTCAGCCATTCAACAGAGTTCACTACTGGAGGAGGAAGAATGACAGCTATCGCTCGCGGGACTATGAAGATCCGCCCTAACCAAGGTGGTCTCAGGAAGAAAGGGTTTATCGTACGGGATGCCTGGTATTGCCCAGACTACCCTGTAACCCTCATTGGAGCTGAGCCCCTGAAGGAAAAAGGCCTGATCTTCACGGTTCGCCATCCAGGACTTGAGACCAGAACAGGAGAGGTCCTGTATCACACACCTTGGAAACATGGTCAATATCTCCTGGAGTACCACAATCATGACTCAACTATTGCTCAAGCTTCATCCTTCAACAACAACGACACCACGACGTCAGTCCCAGCAAATACAACCTCCGATAAACACGTTAGCTTCGTTCTTTCAGACGCCCAGCCTGCAGCCAAGCGAGGTCAACCTAATTCCAGGGATCCTCTTACGCCCTCCATTGCAGAGGCCATGATCTGGCACGAACGTCTCGGCCATCCAAGTGCAAAAGCTCTTGAGCATCTGCTCAAGACCAGCCGAGGAATCAAGATTCAGGGGGTGACAACCATCGAATGCGAGGCTTGCAGCACAGGCAAGGCGATTCGTAAAGTCTCAAGAAGGAGGCCTGACCACAATCCGACCGCCCCAGGAGATTACGTCTCCATAGACTTCTTCACACTGAGAAGGACCTATAATGGTGAGAAGATCGTCCTGCTCGTAAGGGACGAATGGAGTGGGTTTACATGGGTCCGGTTCCTCAATTCTCGTAAGGAGGGACTCCAGGCGATCATTCAGATGGCCACATTTCTTGAGCAACAATACCACTTCAAACTCTCGATCCTTCGCCTTGATTGGGAAACAGCTCTTCGAAATGCCTTCGACTTGTGGGCAGCAGATAACGGCAAGCTTATTGAGCGATCTGCAGCCTATACTGGGGCTCAAAATCCAGCAGAGAAGGCTGGTGAGATTCTCTTCAAGATCACCAGGGCCCTACGATATCAATCACGATTCCCAGAGGAATTAGCCCCTGAACTTGTGAGAGCTGCAAATTATCTCAGCAACAGAATGCCCCGCAAGAGGCACGCTTGGCAAACCCCAGAGGGATTGATCAATTCTTGGCTCAACTCTAGGCCCTGGACTACTCATCAGAGAGCTGAGCTCCCCCAACTTGCTCATCTACGACGATACGGCTGTAAGGCCTACCCTCTCACTGCAACATACCTTAGAGGGGAAGAGAAGGCGAACAAGACCGAGCCTAGAGCCCACGTTGGGTATCTCTGTGGTTATGACAGTACCAACATTTATCGCATCTGGGTCCCAGCAATCAACAAGGTCATGAGGACCAGAGATGTCACATTCGACGAAACGAAGCTATACGATCCCAGCCAGGAGGATACCAGTCTCCTTCATCGAACGGAGCTAGAGAGAGTCTTCTCTATTCTGGAGATTCCGATTCCTGATCCTCAGAGTGAAGATCTCCCCATGGATTCACGACTGTGGAATGACGAAGACCTCCAGCATCATTCAGCTGCTGCAGTTGGACCGAGGGATGCCAGGGAACAGTGCTTCGACCAACAGCGAGAGCCTCAACTGCCTACTCCTACTGGCTCTCCAGGAACACAACTTCAGGAGTCACACACTCCTTCAGTTGAGGGGGTGGAAGAGCATGTTTTAACCTATACAGACCCAGAAGAAGAGACAGTTACTCAGCAACTGTCACTACAAACAACTTCAGACTCAGATCAACCTTTCATTCAGGACCCTCCTACTCCTGAGTCAACAACCCATGAAGAGTCACCCACTCCGGATACTGCAATTCAGGATCGCTCGCCCTCCACCTCATCATCATCCTCAGCAACGACCGCTGAGTCAACAATCCACGTCGCTGATTCTTCGGATGCTCCACCTCCTACTATAGGTACAGGGAGACCAAGAGGACGACCAAGAGGAAGTCGCAATAACCCTATTTACAATCGGGAAACGCCAATTGGTCAAACCAATCACCAACCAGAGGCAGCTACAAGATCCTCTCGCCGACTTAAGGATAGATCTTCATCAATCAGATCTTCCTTCTTCCAGTTGACAGATTCAACCAAGGAAAAGGATAGATGGGACGACTTCGCTCATGATCTAGGTCAAATTCATCGCAGAGACCTCCCCTCACCTCCCCAGAAATACTCCGAAGCAAAAGAGCACAAGTTCTGGCCCAAGTGGCTGGCAGCAATGAACGTGGAATATCGAACAGTCTGGAAGAAGGGCACCTTCGAGCTTACCAGACTAGAAGACGTCAATCAGAAGATCCATCGAATTCTTCCTCTCAAGTGGGTATATACCTACAAATTCGACAAGCATGGATTTCTCAAGCGATTCAAAGCAAGGATCTGTGTCAGAGGAGATCTTCAGCCACTCAATGGGCTGGAAACCTACGCATCGACACTCGCTGGAAGATCGTTTCGCAGCGTCATGGCCCTTGTGGCACGTTTCAACCTAGAGACGATGCAGCTTGATGCTGTAAATGCCTTCACTAACGCTACCCTTGATGAACTGGTTTATGTCTGGTTCCCTCCGGGCTACAGCAGGCCGGGATCCTGCCTCATCCTTCGCAAGGCACTCTATGGTCTGAGGAGAAGCCCTCTTTTGTGGCAGAAGAGCCTCTCTGATACTCTCAAGAAACTTGGACTTGCTCCCCTTGATGAGGACGACTGTATCCTCATCGGTAAGGGAGTCCTAGTCTTCTTCTTTGTGGACGATATTGCTGTGATTTATCGTAAGAAAAACAAAAAGATGGCCGAGCAAGTCGTCAAGGGACTTCAAGAGATCTACGAGATGAAGATCATAGGAGAAATGAACATCTTTCTAGGCATACGAGTCATCAGAGACCGCAAGGCTGGCAAGCTTTGGCTAAGCCTTGACAACTACATTGCCAAGATCTGCGACGAATTCGCAGTGAACAAGAGGAAGAAGCCAGCTGGGACACCAATGGCTGTCGACAACCTAGCTCCTAACGATCAGGAAGCAACTCCAGCCGAAATCCACCACTATCAGCGACTTATTGGATCCCTCAACTATGCAGGAGTCGTTGGAAGACCAGACATCTCTAGAACTTCATCCAGACTCTCTGAATTCCTCACCAACCCATCAGCCAAGCACAAGAAGGCAGCCGACGCTTGCCTTGACTACCTCGATCATACTCGTTATCTCGCGATCGAATACAACTCTCAAGGACCAGGAACTCTCTTCTGTGCCTCAGATGCCTCCTTTGCTGACGACCTCGCAACTCGCAAGAGCACCCAAGGGTATATGATGATGATGTTTGGTGGCCCTATTGGCTGGAGGTCATCTAAGCAACGTCGCGTTGTTACCTCGAGTACTGAGGCTGAGCTGGTCGCCCTCACGCAAGCTGCAAAGGAATACAAGGCCACTATCCGACTAGTCGAACAACTTCAGCTTGATCTTGATGGTGACTACTCTCTCCAGTGCGACAACCAAGCAACCTTGAGACTCCTCACCACCGAGAGACCTCAAGTGACTAGCAAGCTTCGTCATATCAATATCAGCAATCTTTGGCTTCGTCAGGAAGTCAGGGATAGTCTCATCAACTTCAACTGGATCAAAACCAATGAGATGGTCGCAGACGGACTCACCAAAGCACTGCCAGCTCAGAAGCACTGCCGATTTCTAGCCCAGCTAGGTATGGCAAACGTTGAGCAACAAGTCAAGGCTCTCAGAGAAGCCGAGATAGCTCAGGCAGCTTAGATGCTTGGGTAGGATGATCTGCAGACCAGATCAGCAGTGGTCACAACACCACACGACTTGATCAAGGGAAATCCCAATCTTGGGTCTTCAACACTACATTACCCTACCTTCTGTCGCTCTCGCTAATCGTCAGTTATCAAAAGCTCTTCTTTATCCAGAGACACAACTTCAACAGTTGCCTCTCTGAGGGGGTGTGACAGAATCCATGCATGCTTCTATGCGAGTCATGGACATAACCCATCCAGGATGGTCTGACTGTACTTAAACAGGCCAGCCTGTCATTTCCACCTGGCCCTAGCTCTGGAACAGTTATTAGGATAGCATTAGGCCCACAAGCCTGTGGTGATCCCATCCACTCTTTAGTACGAATAAGACACTCTTTTCTGCTCACTCATATATGCATATTCCGCTGGCCACCCTGACTAACCGTCAGACTGCTGCAGGCTTCGTCCTAGGCAGTAGGCTTTGTAGGGGCCTTAGGCACCTACAAAAGGGGTTGCTAAAGGGCTAGTTAGGTGGCAAGGCTGGCCGCAAGGGCAATCTTAGAAGCTACACACACATTATACAATTGTTGAATTGGAGGGTAACGCACACGAAGGGCGCCACGGAGGGCGTCGGAGATAGGACTTATCGGCCAGCATAACCGGCCGCTCGGCGGCAACGAAGGGCCTGCCGCGGGCTTCGTCCCGGGCAGTGGGCTTCGTGGTGGCCTTAGGCGCCTAGGAAAGGGGCTGCCGAAGGCCTAGTCGGGCGCAGGGTGCGGCCGCAGCACACGAGAATAGTTACACACACATCGCTCTCAATATACGCACAATTGACCTATTATTGCACACCCTAGTCAATCCGACAATAATAAAGGAGATACTGACGGAGCTACTAATAGAGCTACTAACAGAGCTACCGACAGTAATACCGACGGAAATCCCGACGGAGATACCGACGGAGCCACTAAAAGAGCTACTAAGTCGCTTCACTAGGATATGTAGCCTAAAACAAGATTAATAGCTACGATTAATAAGATCTTTATAGTGATATAACCAACTTCTAGTATAGGATCCCCTCTTTAGCACTTCAATGCAACAAATTACTTTTTTCAAGCTAGCTACCTATTAAACATTAGAAAGCTTATAGATAAGGACAGTGTCGTTCTGACATTTACATCTAAATCTACAAATATGGTATAAGCCCACTGATCTTTGAATCAGTCTTTTTTTAAAGCAATATCTAACTTCCTAAAGTTAAGACTCATCACTCAACTTTACAACAAACATGCTTTTCAACAAGACCCTTCTCTTGCAACTCTTATTCTTCCCTTTCGCAATAAATGCAGCCATTACAGTATACGTTTCTACTTATAAAGTACGCAATGAAGGAGATGCTAGCCACTGGGCTATCTTCTTAGATGGAGAAAGAAGAGTTATTCTACAACTAGGCGATGAAAAAGTTGGGAATGGATACTTTATTGCGGCCCCAATCTATGACAAGTCACCGACAAGGGCTCGTCGCCACAAGAAATCATACTTCGTTGGCAAAATCAACTCCAACAGCAGGTTTAACTCCGCTATTGCCACTATTCAGAGCACACCTATCAATTCCGACAGCAGCACGTGGAACTGTCAAGCCTGGACAATAGAAGCCTTAGACAGATTAGAAGAATCAGGTGTATTCAAGTGGGAGGAAGGCCAAAAGGAGACCCTTCAGGAGATAAGACAATATTGGCAATAACATATCGTTAGTATTATTGTATTTAACATTATAGCAGCAAGGGTAAAGCCCTTGCTGCAGACCTCCTAAGGTACATATAATGTAAAGAGCTGTAGACTAGAACCAGATAACATATATAATACTCTTCCTATTGGAAGAGTTTGGCTAGCCAGAACATGGCCCCCGTGTTTCTTCTCACCCAATAAAACGCCCTGCTTTCAGCGTAAACAGCCAAGCTAGCCAGCTAATATGGGACAGCGCTCTTCTGCAGACGGGTTTGCGATCCACTCCCCGCGCGGTTTCAACCTCCCACCACTTCGTACTCCGTCAAGACTTGTGAGACAAGTTCCTTTCCACGACTCCCCGCTTTCCCGTTTCCTCCAACTTCAACACTCCGCGCCGTTGTTGATCATGCCTGACGCACCTGCGGAAACCCGGGCCAAATCTCACAGACGACCCGCGTATCCCCGGAAACGAGCCGTGCAAGCTTGTGGGACCTATCGTCAACGACGCACGAATTGCGACAACGAAAAGCCGAGTTGTTCTTCCTGTGGCAAACTGGGAATACAATGCGTGTATCAAGAGTTTAAAAAAGCAAGGTACCGTGTTGCACCGCGCGTTACCACATTGTCACTTTTATGTGCCTCAAGCCAAAGGTTTCAATGAGCTGACGATAGACATGTTAGTTTTGATGCTGCGAGCCTGGCCACACTGAGTTGTTGTTGTTGTTGTTGTTGTTGTTGTTGTATTTAACGCCATGGCGGCAAGGGTGGAACCCTTGTCGCAGACCTCCCGAGGGGTATGTGGCGTGGAGAGCCGTGGGCTAGGACTACGTACTTCATACATCGCCCTTTCTTTCGTCCTCCAAATCCTGCCTGATGGCTACTATGCCTTCTATCTGTCCCTGGTTCCCGCTGGTTCCCCAGATTCATTGCTTCCCGTCTATTCCCTATGAGGGTTCAGTAGGCTGTCTAGATCCCGTGCCGAAGCCCGTTCCCTAGTAGCGTGGACAGATCTTCCGGAAGAAGTTTGTCACGCGGAGGAAGGCCTCAAAGCCTTTTGGGTCAGTCATTAGTCCCTTGAAGTATCGTTCAAGGGATCCCATAGGTCCTATGGGGTCGAGCGGACCAGTTGGGTAGAGGGTGGGCCACTGCTGCCTCCTCGCCAGGGTCGCTGGGCAGTAGACCAGATGATCTACGTCCTTTGCCTCCCCGCAGGAGCAGGTTAGCAAGGCTTCGGTGTGGTTAAAGCGTCGGTGATAGTGTTCAAAGTCCCCGTGACCCGACCGGGCCGCTAAGAGGTGGTGAAGGGTGCTCCGTGGTAGGGCGAGTTCGGGAGGGCAGGAGAAGTGTAGCCTCAGTCCAAGCTGGGTGTACCGTTCGGTCGCCTCTTTACCCCACCACTGTCTGTACTGATTTCGCAATCGCTCTCTGCCAAGCCGTTTGATCCCGGAGAGCGTAGCAAGTTGGCCTAGAGGGACCGGCAGCGCTGCGCCCTCCTTGGCTAGCCGGTCCGCCTCTTCGTTGCCCTTAATCCCCTGGTGCCCTGGCGCCCAGTGGGTGTGGATGTTGTATATCCTAGCAGCAGCTTGGATCTCGAGCACCGCTGCTTGCGAGGTGTCTGGTGCCTCGCCCCGTATTCCTTGGATGACACTGGTGTTGTCGATGCAGATGTGTATCGGCTGGCCGTGAGATGTATGTGCTGGCAGAAAGATGAGATAGATGTTATGCTGTATACACAGCCACATGAAGTCTGTGGTAGTATGGCTGTGATGTCCATCCAGGATAAGCAGTCTGGCCTCATCAGCTTGCCTAGGGGCAGTCTGGGGGATGAAGACCTTCTCCAGCCATTCCAGGGCAGTAGCATCAGTCGTCCAGCCATTATCTGTAGCTGTAAACTGCCATCCAGCATATCCAGAGAGATCTAGAGGACACTACTGCTGCTGGACTGCCTTGCCCTTATAGATAACAAGGGGAAGCAGGGACTGCCCATCAGCAGAGATGCATTCAATAAGGGATACCCATACTCGAGATCCAGGCTGTTTTTTCTGGATATACCGAGTTTCTGAGGAGCCCAGGACCAGCCCATTAGTCCCTTTGCCCTCCATAATACCAGTCTTATCCATGTTCCATCTGTTGGATGGTTTAATGCCCTTGACTGCTGGCAGATCTAGACGATGGAACCATTCCTGGATTATATTAGCCTTGGCCCCATTAATACGTCTGGCATCTATTGCCCTGCTTCTCTGAGTGCCTATAGAGGGATTCCTGCGAAGGAATCTAGTCACCCACTTCCTCCCAAGTGGTTGAGGGTCACCTAGGACACGCCTTGCTAGTTCTCTCAGTTGCTGATGAGTAGGACTAAAGCCTAGGGCAGCCTGAGTAGTGATCCAGTCACTAAGGAGGCTTTCCTGGGTCTGAGAGAGCTTCTGCTGGCCAGCAAAGGCAATATCCCTTGACTGGGTTCCTTGTATGCGATGGCGAAGGGTTGGATAGGGGATTCCCCAGGTCGATGCTGCCCTACGGATGCTGCATCCACCTGCAACATCCTCAAGGGCCTGTTGGACCTCATTCTCTGTATAATGCTTCATAGTATTAATATAAAGGTCTGCTGAAAAAACAGTATTGTTTGGAGTTGAATTGCAATTGTTGTGATGTTTTGGATTAGAGGGCTCTCATGGTTGTGGTGGGGTGAAGCTGTAGATGACGTGGTTCAAACGCGGGGGTGGTTCAAAAGGGGGGTGGTTGAGTTACTTTCAGCTGCAAGCCTCTGAGAGCCATGGTTAACTACTAGCACTATGCCTCTTGAACTTTAACCCTAATCGCAATACAGCATTACATGGTCGCGAGAGATGGCTTCTGAGGAGATTCGTGAACAACGAGGGCTTTGACAATAAAATAAAAAGGCGTTGTTACTAACTCTAGTTCTGTGGTGGCTGGTCGGCCCTTTGCTTCCTGGCGCGACGCTATCGAGCAGTATTATTCCATCGGGTGCGGTGGGACTTCACTTAAGTCCGAGCCACAATTGACCCAGTTTTACTCCGCAGTTGAAGGAGTACATGACGCAACATCATTTACCCCTATGTTTTTTTGTATGGCATTGCCACTAAAACCAACATTGTGATAAATGTTATGGTGTCTGCTCCTGATTATGAAGACTCCGGCCCCTCCAATACCTCCGATACCTCCGTACGGAGCTGTATTATCGTTGACATCCTTCCGGAAGACCTTGAAGTCGGCTGTACTGCCGACTGTATGCCGGAGCAGTGCGACAACAGCACAGTCCGGCCCCACGAGCCTCCGGCTCCGTCAGGGCCCCCGGGCTCCTTCACACCCTTCAGCGTACCGGCCCGGCCTCCGCTTGTGAAGGAGCTTCCCGGGACTCCGCTTGACTTTTTTCTCCGGTATGTGCCCCGGAGCCTTATCCTGAAGTTGGCCCAGTGGACGAATTCGGCGCCGTTGTCTAGGGAAGGGTCCCAGGCCAAGAGGTCAAGAGTCTATACCTAGAAGGACACCTCTGTTGATGAGATTTATCTCTTCTTGGGTATTCTGATTAATATGGGCATACACTCAGAATCTAAAATATCAAGATATATGTCAACTCAGCAGCAGAATGAAGATCCAATACACCTATTCACCCGGTATGTGCCCCGGGATCGATTCCCACTACTCTGCCAGCGGCTCCAGTTATCCGATCACGACGTCGGCCTGCCGGAGATTCTGCCGCTAACGTTACCTCAGCGGCTCGGATGAGGTTGCTGACGTGACGGCAATGATGTGGCGAACCATTGACTGGTGTTATATCTTCTACGCCATGTCTACGATGCTAGCGACAATCTTGCTGGCAACGCGACCAAGATGGTACCTTTGGCAAAGTCTAGCAAGCAATTTGCTCTATGTGTTGCCATGGGCTGTTGTTTGTCAGACAGCGAGTTTGTCGGCTGATAAGGCTTGGACCTATCATAGTTTCGTTTTTGGTGGTAGTCTTGTCTTTAGTTTCGTTGATATCTGTGTCGTTGATGGACTCTGGATTTGGACTTCGATGACTAGCAGGATGAGACTGGAAGTGTTCAATTCCTGAGACTGGAAGTATTCAGAAATTGAACAACAAGCGGACGGCTTACTGTGATATGCAGGACCCGATGGAAAGTTCACTGGTAGTCCATAACACGGCCCTCGATTGCAATCCCATGCCTGTCAGCTAACTAACTCCTTTGTCAGGCCAAGATAGCCTGCACCACAGGTGGACCTCTGCACCGTCGGATATCATGATGCTGCGAATAGATGGTGTCAAGGACCCAAGTCAGGCCACGCTAGGCGTGGTTCGCATCCCGGCCGGTAGCGAGATAGTAGAGGCCTGGGCCGCCACATGTATCAGCGAGCCGTATGCCATTGTCTTCCTCCATAGTGCTGTCTGACTTCATAGTGTCGACTAGGTGGCACGAGGCGAAACTTGAGGCGTTGACGGCGAGGTCCTCATAGATGGCGTCATAAGGGCATTGCCAAATGCAAGCTTGTTTCCAACATAGGTGAAAACATCAACTACCCTATACTCCCAGGCAGTCCACAGCCATTCGGCTTTGCTTCCCTTTTGATCGACCTTCGAGGCAAGCCGAGTCAACCAGCCATTCAGCCACGGCACAACGATGTGATAACGATCACCACCGCCTCGCTGACATTTTCTGTGCAGTCCAGTGTGGTAGTCTGTCCTTGCACTTCTGCAAATGAGCCTGACAGCGAAGCGGCCCATACAGGGGAAGCCCGTTTCATTGCCTCCGAAGAGACAAGTCTTGAAGTCCCGGAGTTGGCGAACCGGCTGTTTCTGACGGTAATCGTGATGTCGCTGTGCCCGTTGTCGAAGTCCACGTCGGACGCTGACTGACAACATTTGGACGTTTTGCCCTGAGCGTGGCCAGAAAAATGATGGTCCTAGCTGCCGTCGGGGACCGTTTGTTCTAATTTGTAGCATAGCAGGGAACATATTGTGGTACGCAAAGGGGTCCGGAAATGGATTGGAGGGTACCTGTGGACTGCTCAATTTTCAAAGCGGTTGTCAACGGGTGCTCGCCGCCTAGGATCCGCCGGACCACCCGTACCAGAGGTTGTCGCATTGCTACAGCTTCTTGCAAGCACTCTGTATGGCTTTGGATGTCGTCTTTTCCTGGATGTTGGGCTTGGAATGCTTCTGATACTTCCGGCCGCCTTGGGGTCCTTGTCGCTTTTGGTCGCCTCGAGGCTACTCTGTTGCTGATTCGAAGGGAGATCTCAGCGGTCCTCCGCCGGCGTACGTACTTTTAGTAAAAACATGATATTATCTCGGTTGAACAGTATCCGTGACGGATGTATTGCTCAACGTAGTGACTTGATGGCACTTGTGGTGTAAACATTCTTGATGTTTGGGGTTTATTAGTGACGCGACGCGAGAATGACAAAACGCAACGCGACGACGGATCCCTGCGACTCAGAACACGCGCGTACACACGGTGCTGAAAAGGGACAGTGCTCGTACGACCAACAGGCATGGTATTAGGCGACAACTTAGCTTAGCAGCCTGTAATAATGTACGTATTGGATTTCATTCTCCCAAGCGAGTGATATTTTGTTGTTGACACGTCTTTTTAACCATGAACAAGAAACAAAACAAGTGACAGAACGTGGGATACTCTCGCCTTTGTAAAGCCGACCCGATACATTCATTGCTTCGCAAAAGGCATAGTCGGGCCGGGATTGCCCTCGGCAGATCAATCATTATAAGCAGTACAGCTATACTTTGTTAGATTGACACCTGTGTCCGGATGAAAGGGAACTAAAAATGGCTTATCTACATAGCTGCAATATGCGAGAACCGGTGAGAACAAGTAAATACAACGCAGAACCCCACATCGACCGGGATAGGAAGAATCGCTCAATCAAGCACAATCACTCTCCGATCAATGAACCCCAAGTGTATTGCATAGAATCAACATTGATTCCTAACACACTTATCCCTAACGTACGTGCATGCATCCCGCCTAAAATGCCTCCAGTTTTATTAAGGTAGCCCGCTCGCTATGCACGTATTTTATCTGGGTTATTATTATTATTATTATTTCCACTAGTAATACTATACACATAACTGTAGTATATAATCCCAGGCTCTTATAGAATAGCTCTAAACGCTTATTTGTATTTTCGGTACTATTATCAGCATATAATGCCCTAATATTATTATAAGGGCTATTGTTTTCAGCTATTTTTTAAAGCAACTAAAAGCATTATAAGTTTGTTCTTTCATGTCTAATCGCCTAATTTCTACATATTCATATAGCCTTAAAAGCCCTAAAGTACTATAGGGTACTTATTTATACTATAAGAATTCTAGGATACTTAATGCTAGAACCGAATTAACTTAAGAAAATCTAAAAATACTTTATTACTATCTTTGGTAATAATAGTACTATTAATGAAAAGGTCAATAAAGTTAGTTAACTACTGAAAAGCTTAGATATAATTATCTAAGCGTTATCTAACTAAGCTAAAAAGGGCTTGATTAAGTAGAAATACCTGAATACGTACTATTAGGTATCTAATAATTTTATAACCTATAATCCCTCTCTAATTGAGAAAAAGGGAGATGATTACCATTATCACCTATAACAATAAAGGTACCTTTTAACTTATTTACCTCCTTTACCGCTCTTTACCCTCTTTCTACTAGTCTTACAATTCAGCATAGCTGTCTAGGAGAGTAATTAAACATCTATAGCTATTATAAGTGTAAGAAGTCTCCTAGACTATATTATATATTAATAGCTTATTTTCAGTTTCTTACAACTAATATATTGCTTATTATACAACTTACTTCCTTGTACACTAATACCCTTCTAATCAATATTTTGCTTTTTAGTATTTAGAACTTTTCATGATGAGTTATAGTAGCTTTACGTATATTGCGTAGCATTGTATGATATAATTAGGCTTTCTAGCCCTCTAGTGTTTACTTAGTCCCTGTTCTACTATAGAAAGCATGTATTTTTTAGCCTCATCTAAAGCTAGCTAATAGATCTATTTGGGAATAATTTTAAGCTATGGATTAACAATTGCAAGACTAATAGAAGTGGGGTAACAAGAGGTAAAAGAAGATAAATAGGTTAAAAGGTGGCTTTATTGTTGTTATATAGATAAAGTAATAAGGATGGTAATTCTAAGTCCCTTAGGTAGGGAAAAAAGATCTCTATATAAAATCAAGGTTCTTCTAAGTTACAATAATGCCCTATTTAGGATTACTATTATACTTTAACTAGAAACTATCCTTGAGCCGGCATTTATTAGATCCGTAGTATATTTAACGTTATAATTTACGGATTTCTAGTCATCCGGCCTTTGAAGGGTTTCAAATTAAGGTTAACGTTAAAGAGATGCCTTAGATCCGGTTTTATCCTATATTAACGTTAACGGATTCCTTAGATCCGGTTTTGTCTTATATTAAAATTAAGGGATTTCTTAGATCCAGTTTTATCTTAACCTTATTAGAACAAGAAGATTATTTTAGTATTAACACTTAGACTAAGGGCTTATTCTGGCCTATGAACCTTAGTTAATAGTACTTTAACCTTGTTAATCTATCGCTATTATTACCTAAACAGGTAATAGTAGCGAATTTCTACTAAGTTAATTAGATTTTAGTATCAAGTACCCTAGAGTACTATTATAGAAATAAGTACTCTATAATACTATTTTTAAGTACTCTATGGTACTTATAATAGAATAAGTACTTAAGAGTATCTAATTCTTCTTTAGGCTTATAGGTTATTATACCTTTAGCTACCTAGTAACGTTTAGTAAATGAGACATTATACATATATTAGCAATAGTTTAGTCTAGTAGTTCTTCATAGATATTAATTCAATTTATCTAAAGGGCCTCTTATGATAATAAGTAGGAACGTCTTTAAGAAAATGTACCATATAATAAGATATAGTAGTATTAATAGCACAAGAATATAATAGTTATTCTTAATTTAAATGTAATATTAGTAATAATCTTTAACCTAAGAAGGTAATTATTGTAAAGAGTAAACCTAAATTGTGAGAGGGTAGAGAAGTAGAGTTAATAATCGTAATAGATTTTAGTTAATCTATTAAATTGCTTTCTTAATTAAGTAGCTAGTCCACCAAAGCAACTTATAAAGCTAATTAATAGATATAATTGATAGCAGAAATACTGCAGTTTACCCTCTCTATATGGTAGTTGTTAGTAGAAAAATGCTTCTTCTAGTGCTTAAAAAGTATCTAAGAGTAGCTTGATTTTTACATAATAGGTATAGAAGTCTTACTTTACTAGAGTACATGGTAGTGGTTACTACAGTTTACATCAAAGTAGTTTATGTCTTTTAAGTAGAAAAGAAAGAGTATATTTAATTTAATCGTATAAAATGAAATATTGCTAAATAACATTAAAATAGTAATAATACACATATATATAAGAGGGTCAATATTGCTAAATCAAGTAATGGCCTTAGTCAGTGTAGTTATTACAGTACTTTTTATTAAATATATTATTGAAAAGGTAAGGTATTGAAGGCACTCTGATATTAAGAAATTAGTAGTACTTAAAATAGGTATAATGCTATAAAAAGGTTGAAGGGTATACGAGTTTTAGAAGTAAATATATAAGCACCTTTTATAAGTATCAGCCCTAAAAAAGAATAAAACTACCCTAGGGTACTTAATACTAAAATCTAATTAACTTAGTAGAAATTCGCTACTATTACCTTTTTAGGTAATAATAGCAATAGGTTAATAAGGTTAAATACTAATAACTAAGGTTAATAGGCTAGAATAAACCTTTAGTCTAAGCGTTAACGTTAAAATAACCTCCTTAGTCTATTAAGGTTAAGATAAAACCGGATCTAAGGAATCCCTTAACTTTAACATAAGATAAAACCGGATCTAAGGAATCCGTTAATGTTAATATAGAATAAAACCTGATCTAAAGGATCCCTTTAATATTAACCTTAATTTGAAACCCTTCAAAGGCCGGATGACTAGAAATCCGTAAAGTATAACGTTAAATATACTACAGATCTAATAAATGCCGGTTTAAGGGCAGTTTCTAGTTAGAGTATAACAATAATCCTAAATAGGGCATTATTGCGACTTAGAGGGATTTTAATTATATATAGGGACCTTTTCTCCCTACCTAAGGGACTCAGAAGAATTATCCTTTTACTATTTAAAAAAATTAAAGCCACCTTTTAACCTATTTACCCTATTTACCTCTTTTTACCTCCTTTCTATTAGTCCTACACCTTTAGATCATTAGGAAAGATTATCTTTCGTTATTATATAAAAAGTTAACTAATTAGGAAGAGCGATGGTAATAAGATTGCTACCAGAGATAGTACTAAAGAATAAAGTAAAAACGGATTTACCTTTATCATTATTCTTAAAAGTAGTCTTAATTACCTGAAGGTAATTTATCAAAGGCTTGTTTAGTATATGAAAGCTTCTTACTCCTCCCTACTATATAACAAAGTAGTTTATAAACAGGAATTAAGGTCGTATCTAATTTAATATTACTCTTTAAATTAGTATACAATTTTGCCTTTCTTCCACAGTATAGTTTATTAAAGTGATAGCGGCTATTACGAACTACTATTATATACTAATTACTAATTAAAGTTAAATGCAAGGTTCTTTATATAAAGAAGTTAGGCTAAAAAGTGCTAGCTTATAGGCTTTAATACTGTAGTAGTAGGCATCAAGTAACTAAAGCTAAAGAGACTCTTTATTATCATATACAATTACAAAACTTTATTAAATAGTAATAGGCCTATGAAGTATAACTTTAAGTATCTTTATCCTTAACTTACTTAAGTTATTCATAATAATGCAGCTTGAGGTAGAAAAATACTACTTAGTAAGGTAGGACTAATAGCTTTCCTTAGTCTTAAAGTGCAATTTAACATAAGAAGATATTACATAAAAGTTAATAAAGGCCTAATTGTTATAAAGGTAGTTAAATTTGAAGGCTAAGGGGTTATTATAAAGTATAATGGAAAGGGTACTAGAAAGAGACTTTATATAATACTAGCCTCATAGTATTTGTTACAAAGAATAGACGTCTTTAAGTTAAAGATATTATATATTCTTTGACTATATTTGTGGGACTAAAAGAAGTAGGGTAAAAATAGGTAAAAAGAGGTTATTAGTTTAAAAGGTAGCTAGTATTATTGTTTGGAGAAAGTGATTAAAGTCATAATTCAAAGTCCTTTAGGTAGGGAGAAAAGGCTTCTATGTATAGATAATATTCCTTTAGGTTGCAATACTGCCTTACTAAAATTATTACTATACTTTAACTAGAAACTATCGTAAACTTGGCATTCAATAGATCGGTAGTATGTTTAATGTTAAAAAGTACAGATGTCTAGTTATCTCGCCTTTCAAGGTTAAAAATGAGATTGACGTGAGGGAGTTTATAAGCCCTAAAATACTCCAGGGTACTTATTTTGGTATTCTAGGGTACTTAATACTAGATTATAATTAACTTAAGAAAACTTAAAATACTTTATTACTAAAAGTAGTAATAATACTGTCATTAATAAAAAGGTTAATAAGGTTAGTTAACTACTGCAAAGCTTAGATATAACTATCCTAGCAACATCTAAGCGTTGACTAAGCGTTAACAAAGCGTTTGTTAACTACTGTAAAGCTTAGATTTAAGTATCTAAGCGTTATCTAACTAAGCCAAAAAGTGCTTGATAAAGTAGAAATACCTTAACACGTACTATTAGGTATCTAAAAGAATATATAACCTTTAATCTTCCCTCTATTAGAAAAGGGAAGATTATTACACTTACTACACATAATAATAATAAAGCCACCTTTTAACCTATTTACCTCTTTTTACTATCTCTCAATTAGTCTTACACTTTTATAGTGTCCCAGGCCCTTTTAGCAGTCTCAGAGTGCTGTATTTGTATAAGGGGCCCATCTTCTATGTATAACAATAATAGACTAAAAGCACTTTCACTTTCGTATATAGTAGGGGTTTTAGTTTTATTTTTATTAGAATAATTATTACTAATAATAGGGTCTTCTCCTTCTATATTGTTATTATTATTAATAGTATTGTTACTAATAGTAGGGTCTAATAATATAGCCTGTGAAAGACCTTTAGTTATAAGGTAGGTATTAACCCTTATAGACTAAGTAGGATAATTACTACTATCTTTAAGCTTAGGAATAGTAATATTCTCACTATTAGAAGCCATTACAAGTATTCTTATAATATTAATCAATTAATATCAATAGTTAATAATTATCTGTGTATTTTACTTATAATAAGGTAAAAACATTCTTTAGATATTTTAGATATAATTATTTATACCATATTCTTACTTTATAGGCTAGGCAAAGACCCACTTTATAAGACTATAGCTAAATGCACTTAACTAGGTAGGGTCCTTAATAGAAATGTAGGTATAGGTCTATTGCATAACTTTTGCTTAAAGATTCCTCCTACATAAAGAATCTTTATTTTAGAATAAGGGGGTAGTTGTAGCCTATGCATCCTAGCTAGGTTATCTTTATCTAGTTGCTTAGCTAAACCCTTATAATTACCTCCCTCTCTTAGCCTTATAAGGCCCTTAAAGCTGTAGTAGTCTAGGTTAAGGTTTCTCTATCTTTATATTGCTATACTAATGCTGCAAGGGTATTTATACATCATAAATACACCTATTAGAAATAGTCTTATTGCTTATGCGTTGCTAACAATTCTGCCAGAGTGCTTTTATTACCTAGTTTTCTTACTACATAAATATGCTTATTAACGCCCTTATTACTATCACTCTTTATAGTATTTTATACTTTGTATAGGTAGGTACCCTTATTATTATAGGAATAGTTATCATTTCCTCTCTTTACAATAGTCTTTTAAGTAGTTATTACATAGGGCTAGTTAAAATCAATATACTTCTTTTGTGTATCTACCTTAATAGTCCCCTTTATTCTATTAATCCTGAAAAACTTCCTCTTTTTCTTATGCCTTTCCTATATATATATCTTCATTAATCATTTATCAATTAAGCAATTTCTCTCTAATTTCTAGTCTTTTTTCTTATTACCTATGTCTTTCTTCTTATTGCCCTACTTTTAATAAACTTTTACCTATTATAAGCATTATCTTCTGCATTACAAACGTTATTAAGGCTAAGTAGAAGCCTAAAGAAAGTTTTACTAAGTTTAATAGCAATAGTCCTTCCTATATTAACTATTTTAGTCATCTCTATTGTAATATAAATAGGCTTACATGCTGTATAGGTACTTATACTGCTTACTATATTACTTATATTATTAATTACAAAAAATGTTTTATAGTAAAGTTTTTCTTTCTACCTTTGCTAATAGCTTATTAATACTAACTCTTAAATAGGTTTCTTATAAACTTTAGGGTGCTACCGAAAAGACCTAAAATATCTTTACTAATTACTGCATCTATAAGTCTAATAATAAGCTTTTACCCTATAAGTGCTAGCCTATTATTACTACTCTTAAGAGCCTTTCTACTACCTATATTAAAATAGCTTAATATATTACTAACCTTTTGTAGAGTAGTCTTTATAGTATTAATGTTAATTAGATAACTAATTGTAGGCTTGCTGCCAATTATAAGCATTTAAGCCTTCTAGCTTTAATTAATGTAAGTCTTATTTCTAATAGCTTTTTAAGCCTTTACTACTAACTCTTACTTTAGGCTAGAGTTTTAACTAATAAAGATAACATTATAAAGCATTTTAATTAGCTGCAACCTACCTATATTTATTATAATAGTAAGGTAATTAGTTTTTAATTAACTCTAAAGTTTTTAATTTGTAATTACTATCTTATTTACTATTTTAGTAATTATAAGCGTAATCTTAAGGCGTTTAAAAAGTAGCCTACATTCTACACCCTACTTCCTACCTATATATGTAACTTAGTTCCTACTTATACTATTACTATTACTAAATTAGTGCATATTGGTTATAGTACTAGCATAGCTAGTCTTTAGAAGTATACTAATAATGTATAATCTACCTTAAAGAAGGCTTCTACTTTATAGAAGCATTATTAATCCTTTTTAAATCTTTTTGTAGTTAGGCTTCTATTTGCTAATGTAGCTATTATGCTATAGCTGCTAACTATATGCCTTCTCCTAATAAAAATAAGGACTTTAAGCCTAAGAAGCTTATTTAGAGTCCTCCCCTTAAGGATCTTACTTTAAGTCTTAAGCTAAAGTTACTTTTATAATCCACTATTATTAATCCTTTTTCCCTTATTATTAAGAAGCTGCAGCCTTCTCTAAAGCCCAGTTTTACTTCTTTAAGCCTTATTATCTCCCTTTCATTATCAAAAAGTTGCTTTAAGTCTCTTAATCTACTTTAGGATTGTTACCCTCTCCTAGTTGCCTTCTTTAATACCTATAGTAAAGAGGATATTTTTAAGATTTCTAAGATTTATTAATGCATTAGTATTATCTTTATAGCGCACTCTACTTATAGACGCAAAGGCTTTATTTAATCTTATTAGTTAAGTCCCTTTTGTTTCTTACCTCAAGCGCTGCTATCTTAAAGAGTATACTAGGCGTAAGGTAGAAGCTAAAGCTAAGACTAAAGCTTTAGGTTTAAAGTAGGCTATCTCTAATAATAAAGATAAAGATGCTTAGCTATTAATAACAGCTTATTAATTAGATTTAAGGTCTTCTTTTTATTTTAAATTTTTTCTAGTAGTTGCAGCTAATTATATAATACTAAGTATATAATAAAGCAATAAGGGTAGAATTAGTTTTATTTTTAATATAATAGTAATTCTACTAGTTTCTCTGTAGTAGCTATAAATAAGCTAGTCTTTACTTATGGCTTAGTAATATTATATTATATAAAATTAAATATTATCCTATCTTATATAAGCATGCTATATATTTATTATAGCTTTATAATTTCTTAGGTGTTTCTTAAGTATGAAAGTAGTTCCTAAGTATTGCATTCTACTAGCTACTCTACCAACTTAACTCAGTACTTCTAGTTATTACTATATCCTTAGTGAGCTATAATCTCCTTAACTCCCTATTTCTTAAGGTTATCTTCTAACTTAAGGAATTTTATTAAGCCTTCCTTATCCCTTTAGCAAGCTATCTATAGCTTAATAAAGCTTACTAAGAAGACATTGTGCATCCTTTAGTACTACTCTAGTAGATATACCTAGTAGGCTTAAGTGCTAATTCTGTTCATAGTTACAACTTGAATAAACTTAGGTGCTAGCTTTTTATTTTTAAACTAGAAGTTCTTTATTAATGGTTTTACAATTTCCCTTCAGTAATACTTCTTAAGCTAATACCTTTAGTTATAGTATTTAGCTTGGGATTTTATGGTAACTTAATATTACTACACTACTTTATTTCTAACTACCTTTATATATTAAGTTCTTTTTTTTGTACTAGGAATAGTAATATAAATACTTATTAAGATTTACTTTATACTTTAGGGATGGTACTTATATAGAGCTATCATTAAGGATGTTTTAATAGTAGTATAATAACTATTATTATAAGTAAACTTTATCTTACTAAGTTCTACTACCTATCTTCCTAATAAGCTATTAGCATAAGCATAAAGGTATTTCTTCAAAGTCCAATAAACTCTCTCTATCTAGCTATCTATTTGTAAGTAGGAAGTGGTTAATATAAGCCCTAATGTACTCTAGGGTACTTATTTTTAGTATTCTAGGGTACTTAATACTAAAATCTAATTAACTTTATTACTAAAAGTAGTAATGATACTATTATTAATAAAAAGGTTAATAAGGTTAGTTAACTACTGCAAAGCTTAGATATAATCATCCTAGCAATATCTAAGCGTTAACTAAGCGTTAATAAAGCGTTAGTTAATTACTACAAAGCTTAGATATTATTATCTAAGCGTTATCTAACTAAACTAAAAAGGGCTTAATAAAGTAGAAATACCTTAATACGTACTATTGGGTATCTAAAAGTATATGTAACCTTTAATCTTCCCTCTATTAGAGAAGGGAAGATTATCACTTTTAATAACATAATAATAAAGCCACCTTTTAACCTATTTACCTCTTTTACCTCTTTTACCCTCTTTCTATTAATCTTACAGTTAATAATCAATATCTTATTACCTTCTCCTTAGTAAATTCCTTTTAAAACTATCTTATAAACAGCTTATCCCTATTGCTTATAATACCCTCTAGTATACTAAAGTAGCACTCTACGCTGTTATTAATAATTTATATTAACTATAACTATAGGTTTTGGCATTTTTATTATAAGAATAAATATGGTAAACTTTATTATTTTATATACTATAGCTAGAATGCAGTTATATTCAATGCCGTCTTTTTAAAAGCTTAGTAAGAGCCTTATAATAAAATCTATAGAGATCTCTTCAAATAGGTATATTAGCATTAGAAGTAGTTATAGTTAGCTATACAACTTATGCTATAAGGTTTTATTTCTTTAGCACGCTTAGCAACTTTATATATAGTTTAATATAAGCTACTTAATATTCTTTTAATAGAACTTTCTTATAATTAGTTCTAATGTTTTTATAGTACTTATATATTCTAACCTAAGGTTATAATAATACTACTAAAGGATCTCTATTTGAAATATTAGTACTTTTATGATAACTAGTCTTTCTTTAAAGAAAAGCATACGCTATTTATTAAGTGTATAACTTTTGCTACTTCTAGCTGCACCTTCAACTCTTAAAGGCGCTAATAACTTCTTTTAGCGCCTAGTAATCTATAAAGATGAAGAACTTATTTAATAGTTTCTATAGGTAGTATACCTGATGCTTAAGCCTTTTAATAATAGTAATTTTAATTACTTTATATACTATTATTATTTTATATGTAGTAGGTTTTATAACTAGTAGGTAATAAGCTGCTATTATCCCTCTATTAACTAAGATATAATAGCACTAACTGTTTTAGTTAATATATCTATCTAAATAGGTCATATAGTATATATTAAGCAGCTTAGTAAGCCTTTAGTAAATATAGACCTATAATATAGCTAGAATATTAGTAAGCCTAAATAGTTTTACTACATACTTCAAGTAGCTATATTTTATCCATAATAAGACTGTTTTCTACTTATCTTACCTTTGAATTTAAATTTGGTAACATACCTCCTTAGGGTTAATTTTTAATATAAACTTGGCTTCACTAAATCTATCTAATGGCTTACTAATTAGTAGCAAAGAGTAATAGTTCTTAATAGGTACCTCATTAAGGCTATAGTAGTCTATATAAAGCTATAGTAACTTATCCTTTCTAAGTATAAATAGCACTAAGGCTTTTACCTTCCTTACTAATAGTTAGATTTGCTTTTATAAATTCATTTCCTTAAGGTATATATATAAAGCTCTTTTAGCTGCTTTTCTCTTAAGAGATATAAAAAGCTAAAAGAGGGCTTTATTTGTAGTACTAAGTTAATAGTATATTTAGCGCTATTAAGCTTATTAAGAGTCTTTACTACCTCTTTATTGAATATATGAGCTATATCTAATAGCTTTAGTAGTAGTACTACCTTATTAACCTTAGGTAATAATATAGTATTAACTATTACCTTTTCATCCTCTAAAATATAGAGCATATAAGCCCTCTATCTATTTTTAATTACTTTCTATGCAAACACTATAAGTTTAGCAATAGAGATGCATTTATAAGTTTATATATTAAATACTATATTAATAATGACACTCTCCTAGCTTATTAAGTATTACACTAGTAATAAGATTACTATCTCCTTTAGCCTTAAAGCTTTAGTAAATAGTTACTAAAGCTTTTAAAAGTACATTTATGAGTCTAAGAGAAAGAAGGTTAGCTAGTATACCCTTCTTAGCTTAGATTTCTATCTGCAAAAGTACTTTACAGCTAAAGCCTTAGCCTCTATAGGTTTTATTTTTAGGTATTACACTAGATTCAAACTAATAAAATTAACTTAAAAAGTATATAGCTATATCTACTTATACTAACTATTTATAAAACCTTGAGAAGATAATTATATTAACTATAGGAGTAGTTTTAATAAAGACTTATTTAGTAGGTATAATAGGGGTAGGTTTTCCCTTGATCCCTACTTGTTTTTTAATAAGTTAACTTCTTCCTTAAGATGCACTTAAATTACTTAAACCTTAGCCTAATAATAGCTATATTATAATCCTATTAGCATACTATTAGCATCTAACTTCTTTAAGTTTTATATCTAAAAGCACTTAGCTTTAGTGTAACTTATCTTCTTATAATAGAGGCACTTTATAGAGTTAGTTAGTATTAACGCTTAGTAGAAGTAAAAAGTAAATTATTACTAAGGCTATAGTAACTTTTTTAAATCCTTATACCAATTATATAACTAAAACTGCAAGACTAATAGAAAAAGGGTAAAAGAGGTAAATAGGTTAAAAGGTGGCTTTATTATTCTTATAGTAATGGTGATAAATTCTTCCTGTTCTAATAGAGGGAAGATTAAAGGTTATATATACTTTTAGATACCTGATAGTACGTATTAAGGTATTTCTACTTTATTAAGCCCTTTTTAGTTTAGTTAGATAACGCTTAGATAATTATATTTAAGCTTTGCAGTAGTTAACTAACGCTTTATTGACGCTTAGTTAACGCTTAAGTATTGCTAGGATAATTGTATCCAAGCTTTGCAGTAGTTAACTAATACTTTATTAACGCTTAGTTAACGCTTAGATATTACTAGGATAATCATATCTAAGCTTTGCAGTAGTTAACTAACCTTATTAACCTTTCTATTAATAATAGTATTATTACTACTTTTAGTAATAAAGTTAATTAGATTCTAGTATTAAGTACCCTAGAATACTAAAGTAAGTACCCTAAAGTATATTAGGACTTATACTTATACATAGGGGAATTATTACTTAGCGTAGCCTAAACATAAGCCGTAAAAAAGAATAAAACTACTCTAGGGTACTTATTTTATTATAAGTACTAACGTATATGATAAGCGAGTGAAACAGACAAGCGAGTGAAATGTTACGACCCAACAAGCTACAGGTGACGCAGCCCCACCAGGCCAGACAGGGCGCGGGCGGCACAGCATTTGTATGGACAAGAAACAGGATCACACAGGTGACTCCTCGGAACGGAAGAACTAGGGAAGGTCACGTGTAGATAAGGAGGACCGACGGACGATAAGCGGTCCACGCTAGGGACCGACATTCAGGTCGTCGGTCCCAGGATGAGGACCGACTTGGATATGTCGGTCCCAGCAACAACACTCAAGGATATAAGGACATTCATTCCACACAGATAGATTACCTTCCATAGCTCTTCAGCAATCAACTTTGTGATTATCCCCTCGGATACTCTCGGCACCCTTCACTAGTGACCAACGTTACAACCCCTTGTTGAGTATACGACTGATCACCGTATTCTCTGAAGACCTGATCCTTTCAGCACGACTTATAGCACTGTTCCCCAGCTTCGTTGCCTCAGCTTCTGCTAATAGACACTACCACGGAAAGCCGACCGTAACATGAAACACGCCTTATCGTACCTTAAAGCCTCTATCTTTAAGAAGTTATTCTAGCTAAACTTATAGACTAGTATTTATAAGACTTAGTAAGTAAGTTTTGATAAGAGTTTGAAAATAGTAAACAATTCTAAAATAATTATTTATTAGCTACTTGTAGCTATAATATAAGTGTTTCTTATCAACGCCCCACTTTAACGTTTTTTCAAGTTTACACCCTAAATAAAGGAAATAAAACTACATAGAAATTTTACTCTAGTAAAACTAAAGCTGTTTTATATAATAATAGAGTTTTATCTATTCTAGACTAGTAGATATATTCTAATTAAAATATAAGGAACAGTTCTTTACGGTACGATAAGGACTGTTTCACTCGCTTGTCTGTTTCACTCGCTTATCATGCACGTTATAGGGTACTTATAAATAGTATTATAGTGTACTTAATACTAAAATCTAATTAACTTAGTAGAAATTCGCTACTATTACCTAATAAGGTAATAATAGTAATAGGTTAATAAGGTTAAAGTATTATTAACTAAGGTCAATAGGCTAAAATAAGCCTTTAGTTTAAGCGTTAATATTAAAATAACCTCCTTAGTTTATTAAGGTTAAGATAAAACCGGATCTAGCGAATCCCTTAACGTTTATATAGGATAGAACCGGATCTAAGGGATCCCTTAATGTTAACCTTAGTTTTAACCCGTGAAAGACTGGATACCTAGAAATCCGTAAGTATAACGTTAAATATACTACGGATCTAATAAATGCCGGTTTAAGGGCAGTTTCTAGTTAAAGTATAACAATAATCCTAAATAGGGCATTATTGCGACTTAAAGGGATTTTAATTATATATAGGGACCTTTTCTCCATACCTAAGGGACTTAGAATTATTATTCTTATCACTTTATTAAAAATAACTAAAATAACAACAATAAAGCCACCTTCTAACCTATTTATCCTATTTACCTCTTTTCACCTCCTTTCTATTAGTCTTACACTGAATAACTTATGGTTACATGAGACAGTATATCTGTCTTATGCATCCCTAATTCCATAGTTAGAAACAATGGTTACAAATATCTAATCTTTAGTTTACCATACATTCTTAGTACCTATATGTATGTATAAAGTCTATTCAATAATATGTCTTACTTTCTACTAGCTTATTAACTATTTATTACTAACTATAATCTTAATCTAGAATTCTAACTAAAAAAATAATTTGATAAAATATTCTTATTAACTTTAGCTTACTTATATTTATAATATTAGCTAAACAAGTAGTCTTTAAGTAACTCTAAAGTTTCTTATTTACAATTACTTTAATATTTACTATCTTAGCAATTATGAGTAAAACTTTCAAAAATTTACTAAGTAGGTAACATTTTATAATATGATTACTTTTTACTTAAGCCGTATTATTGCTACTTATACTATTACTATTATAGGCTTTATACTAGTTGCTTATAGTACTAAAATAGGTACTTCTTAGAAATATACTAATTAGGTGTAATTTACTTTGAAGAAAGGGTTATCATTATAAAAGAATTACAAATCTACCTTCAAGACTTTTTCTCTTTCTCTTTAAGCTACTAGTAAAAGTAACAACGTTATTTACTAATATATCTATTGACATAAAAAGTAAGAAGCCTGTTTCAAGCCTTATTTGAAGCTTCCTTTCTCTTCTATTCAAGCAATCTTTTGTTAACTACTTTTTAAATTTTATCATTATTCTACCTAAAGAACCTACCTATTATGAAATGTTTTCTAACTTTAGGTTTTATTTTAATTATCTATTCTATAATTAAGCTTTTACCAAGTTTAATTACGAGTCTACTTAGTCTCTTTATTTTTAAACTTACTCTTCCTCCCTTTCTTATTATTAAGGATTTGATAAGTAATTACTTCCTATCTCTAGATAACCTTGAAGAACTTTAGCCTATTTTAGTTACCTTATTAAATATATAGAGTAAAGAGAATGTTACAGCTATTTATAAGATTGACTAATAGGTTAGTATTATTTCTATAGCCTATGCTACCTATGAATGTAATAGTATTAATTTCATTAGCTAAGTCTTCAGTATTAATAAGTATAATCCCCAATATACTCTAGGGTACTTATTTTTAGTATTCTAGGGTACTTAAGACTGGAATCTAATCAATTTTATTACTAGAAGTAGTAATAATATTATTATTAATAGAAAGGTTAATAAGGTTAGTTAACTACTGCAAAGCTTAGATATAATCATCCTAGCAATATCTAAGCGTTAACTAAGCGTTAATAAAGTATTAGTTAACTACTGCAAAGCTTAGATATTATTATCTAAGCGTTATCTAACTAAACTAAAAAGGGCTTAATAAAGTAGAAATACCTTAATAAGTACTATCAGGTATCTAAAAGTATGTATAACCTTTAATCTTTCCTCTATTAGAAAAGGAAAATTTATCACCATTACTATAAGAATAATAAAGCCACCTTTTAACTTATTTACCTCTTTTACCCCTTTTCTATTAGTCTTACAAGTTATTTAGGCTAAGCCAAATAATAATTCCCTTATGTAAAAGTCAATGCTATACAGTCTAGTCTATATACTTTATTCTTAAGTTATAGGTAATATATAGTTGCATAAGTATATTATTCTAATATATATACTTATTAACACTATAAGGCTTAAGTGCTTATAGTTAGTAGTAAACTTTTAAGTAGTTATTTACCTAATACTACTACTATAGAAACCACCTTAAAAAAGATTAGTAATATACTCATTTACTTTAACTTAAGTAGTAGAAAAATGCTTAATAGTAGTAGTAGTATTTTAGCATATATGTAGCAAAAGCTTATAATGAAAAATAGTTCTCATAGAAATTAATAACAAGCAAATCTATAGTAAAATACTTCTTATAATCAATAATATAAGTAGTATAATATATAATTTTAAGTACTTATATAGTAAGTAAACTATGTAATATTATAATAAACTTAACTTGAATAGTAAATATATAAAACACTCTTACGAAAAAGATTATTAAAGCTATACTTAAGCAAGTACTTTACTTAAAGAACTATTATAAATTGAAAGAGAAGTAGCTATTATAATGGTAAAGTCTTATAGATTGATGGATATATAAAGTAAGATAGAAACTATAACAATAAGAATATTAATTAATGCATTGAGACTATAGAAAAACCTAATAATAAAAGATAGTTTATTAATACTATTGGCAACCTTTAAGTAAAGAAATACTGTATTATAAAATATTTATAATACCTAAGTATTATAATAACATGAGTATCATAATTCAGTCCGAAAGAAATATTAAACTAGAATAATGTAGCCTTAAAGACTAATGCTTAAAAAATAGAAGTAATTATAAGAGTTTACTTTAATAACTAGTTTGAAATACTTTAGCTAGAATGCATAGACTTTAACTACTCTCTCTATATGAAAAGAGAAGATTCTTATGTAGTTAGAATCTTGAAGCAAAAGTTACATAATAAACTAATACTTACCTTTTACTATTAGAACCCTACTTAGTTAAGTACATTTAGCTAGACTCTTATAGTTAAATATACTTAACTTTAGTATGCTTTATCTTTTTATAATAGTAATACTTTATAATTTCTATAAGTATTGTATTTTAATGAGAATAAGACATAAACATCTTTAAGGCTGTAAAGTAAACTTTTTATAAAGCTATAATAACTCTTTAAAAAATTTATACTATTATATAACGAAAGTCTTTAAAATAAAAGTAGTTATAGTATTAGGTTTCTTATAGTAGCTTTTGACTTTTAGTTATCCTTTTATAATACTCTATTACTTCTTCTATTATAAAGTAATTATAAACATTGTGTCTTTTATACTATATACTTAACTCTCTTAACTAGCACTTTTACTAAATTACTTTATTATATTAGTATGTTAAAAATTTAAAAAAGAATTAGTATGCTTTAAACGTTAACTTATATAAGTTTTTAAAATTAAGTTTTATTATATTACTTACTATTTAGTGGAGAACTAACTGAAAGCTTACTCTTAATTTTTATATTTTTATCATAGCTTTTTTTAGTATTTTTACTTTTGAGTATTTTAATTAAAGTGCTATTAGTAAGTAAATACTAATAATAATTATTGAATAAAAGGGGTTTTCAAAATTATACTTATAGCTTCTTATTAAGTTAATAATAAAGAGGTAAGCTTTAATAAAGCTCACTTTATATACTGCTTTATAGTACTACCAATCTTAAGATAATTTTCTACCTTAATTATAATAATATAACTTCACTAGTAGCTTCTTTTTTAATAGCTTTACAATTATGAGATATAGGCTTTTTATAGTCTTTTTAAAATAGCTTCTGTACTATATAATTCACAAGCTTTGAGAATAATGGCTTTTAAGCTTTATAACTTAATTATTACCATTAATACTTTATGATACTTTAATTTCCAATAAACTACATAATAGTTTATATATACTATTGTATAGCTATAACTACTTTATTATTAGCTTCTAATAGTTTTATTATACTTTTTATTAAAAATGAAAGTAAAAAAATGTAAAATAACTAATATGTCTATGCTAAAAAATTTATTATTTATCTTGTTATATTATAAAGTAAAGGTTACTACTTCTTCTTCAACGCATTTAGACTAAACTTGCTAATTAAATTAATTAAATTATTAATTTAAAAGTTAGTAATAGTTTATACTCCACTCAGCGGTAATCTTAATTAAGTTTTATAAGTTTGAAAACTTACAGCCTATTTATGTTAGTAATCTTTTAATAAATCCTTACTAAAGGTTTAGCCATACTTATAATAGGCTTATTACTTTTCTTTATTCTAAACTTACATTTCTATAATATTAAGTAGCCTTAGCCCACCTCTACCTACCCTCTAGCTATTTATATAAGTTAATTAAGTAGTACTACGTAAATTTAATTAAACCTACTAATTGTCCTATTCTTTAGAGGTCTCTTAAACTACCTAACATATTAATATATTATATTTAGTCTTACCTGCGTGACGCAATAGCAAGCGTCGGGCAGCATCTGCTCGCAGAGCGTGCAGACGGTCGGTTCGATTCTAACCGTAGGAATCCCCTTTGCAGTAGTTTGATTGGTCACCAGGTTACTCTACTGTAAATAGAGCCCTGTGTCCTACATGCACAATGGAGCTCTAACAATAGTGAACGTATTAGGTTAAGACATAGTGGTATTAAAGCGTGTTGGATAAAAACAAGAGGTTATCTTACTTTCTAAGGAATATGAGAGACTTTTTCCTTTAACTCTTATAGGGGGGGTTATCTCTTATATGTATAGGTTAAATCTGCAGAGGGTATTGAGTATTGTGTGAGAAGTCTTTATTATATAGTTTTCTATAAATTAAACTTCCTTTCTAATAAGTGTATTTTACTTATAATAAGGTAAAAATTTCCTTTCGATATTTCAGGTATAAAATATACCTTATTTCTACTTTATAAGCTAGGTAAAGACACTGTTATAAAGTAAAAACCTTCTAGTATCGTATACATTGCCTTCAACAAGGTATACTAGTTATACTAGGGGACTTTTATTTAACTACCACCTTCAAAAGAGTAATTAAATACTTATTATATATAGCATATAATAAGAAAGTAAAAGAATTAGTCTAGTTAAGGCCACCTGGGCTCATAACCTGTAAGACTAACAGATAAAAGGTAAAGTTTGGGACGGCTTGCCTATATATGGTAATTTGTAACCCTGCTGTATTTCTACTGAAGAAGGCAGGAGTACCTACTCGCCTGCACGCTTTGCTCTCTATACCCGGCCTACTGCTACCTAGCACCCCGTATCGGCCCCCCCCCGCTCTCCTAGGCAGAGACGACGGACCAACATCGCCCACGCCGCCATCGCGTTTGTCGGCATCTGCTCCCCGCCCACCTGCCGCGACCGTCCCAGCCAGCTGGTGAGGCCCTCTTCGTCCGCCGCGTCTACCTCGAACTCCTCCTGTATCCACCGCCGCGCCGCGCTGAACTGCGTCGTCCACTGGATCACCGGCAGCACCGCGTCCGCCCACCGGCACCCGTCCGGCCCGAGCTCCGCCCCGTCCGCCCACGCCCCCTCGCATGTCTTCTGAGGAAGCCCGCACCGCCAGCAGCATGCATAGTCCTCGAACCGGATCTTGCCCCGCCACCTCCGGAACCTCTCCCTCTCCAGTCGCCTGCAGTCCGCCCCCCGGTGCCCGTACACCTCTCGCCTGCTTGCCCGCTTCCCTCCGTTACACCAGTGCATGTAACAGACCGCGCACTTGAGTATAACGTCCGTCTACTTCCTTTCAACAACAGGCCAAGGCAATATAACTTGAAGGTATAGTAACTTACTGACCAAGGAAACGATCCAGGTTTAAGTCCTGGTCTGGTGACTGTTTTTAATTTATTTATTTTGTCTACTCCTTTGTATCTACCTAGTAGTAGGTTGCTGTAAGGGGGGTTGGTATACCTAGTTAAGAAAATCTTCTCTACTACTATGAAAGTGTCGACCTCCTCTAGGCTTGGATTATGAAGAAGCAGACTTCTTGCACTTTTTCTTTTAGTATCCGGTCCCAACGCACATACATGCCCGGTCCTAAGAAAACTCCTGCTACTCCTATTGTAAGCCGCCAGCCGTCCCCCCCCTACGCCTTCCACCTCTGGCACCACGCCTGCGGTAAGCCGCAATAGAGACGACTTCTAGATAAATACTATAGATACACATTGTATTACTCCATTACTTGTTACTACGTTATATCGATTTCCTCTATAATCCCCTTAGTTAAATACACTAGTTCTGCTACCATTCTACTACACCATCCCCCACCTAGCATGGTAGAACCGCACAGCCATGCTGCAACATCCTCATCATCTGGTTGGGTATAGATTCCTTCCCCGTCGTTGGCCATGGCTTCGTAGACCCGAAGGCAGTACTCTGGCCTCCCACACTGGAACAGACCGGTTATGGCATTATACACTGTGAATCCATACTGGCAAGTCTTTTTGACTTGGGGTGTTCCTTCCTTGTAGATGAGCTCTCGTTGGCAAATGGCGTGTGGGGAGCTGCATGTCGGGCATCCGGCTTCGCTGCGGAACCCTTCAAGGAAGAACAACTCCCCAAGTCGAGTCTTCTGCTGAGCTGCACCCCCTCGCGGACAGTCGGCCATGGTGTGTCTGTGCTCTTCGGTGCTCATTCCGCGGCCCACACAGAAAGCGCACTTGTCTAGCCACCAGTCTAATGTGGCCTTGATTCGTTCGGTATTCTCTTCATCAAGCACGACCCACCGAGGAAGGCGTCTATCTGGGTCGGACGCCAGCCTTGCATTGTTGCGTAAGAGCATCTGCTTCCGCCAATAGTCGAACCCGGCCACTAGCAGCTCGAACACAAAGAGCAGTCTTGGGGTGGACCTCTGAGTGGTGGGACGACCCCCCTCCCCTGGTATGGCTACAGAGCACTCAAACCAGGACTGCACATGGCTCTCGGCCTCTAGATCAATCCCTTGGTCCTGGGACAAGAATGCTGTAAAGGCCTTGCCTAGGACGCCGTTGTTCCATGTCCACAACGCTGCAATGGTCTGTCTGACAATGGCCTTGTTTTCGCAGAGGGCGTCTGTACGGGGTTTTGGGTCGTAATGCTTTGCAAGAGCAGCCTTCTTGCTTTCAGGGGTTGTTGCGGACGAGGCCCGAATCCCAGACCGTGAGTGCCCACATATGGCAGATGTTTCAACACAGAGGCTACAAAGGCCGCCTGCGCCAGGGCTGCTACTAAACCTAGGGAGGGCCAGTTGCTCTAACCAAAGTAGAACCTCGTGGGCCCCGTCGCTGCCCCTGCCCTGTTGTTGGCAGTGTCCTAGTCGGTGACTACTACAGGACAACCCAGTGGCGGCAAAGCAGGCCTGGCAGCCGACAAACTCCCAGCGTCTGAACATCTTTTCGAAAGGGCGGAAACGGAAACGCATTCCGAAATGTCTGTTCCTTCTGGCGTCCGTTTCTTGTAGGTGTGCTAGGACTTGACGCCATGGCTCTTGGCCGTCGGCTTCCCCAAGCTCGGCGGCGCTAATCATAAACGGGAGTTTTGTGATCCACGGCACCCTAGCTGTGCGTCTGTAGGATTCCTCCTCTGCAACCTGTATCCACGGTCCCTCGCGGTAACGGCCACCTGCCTGCTTTCCATTCTCTACAGGGGGGTCCTCCGGTCTGGTAGCTCTAGCCAGACGGATACGCTTAGCAGGGCGGTCACTCTGGGCGGTAGGTAAGGTGATGTGCGGTTCTGGCAGTTGTCTCTTGTGGCTTGTCGCTTGGGCCTTGCTCCCAGGCTCCTGTGGACGTACTACGTTGGGTGTTTTGCCTTGGGTTGGCCTGCCTGCCTGGTGAGACGGGCTCTGGGATGGGTTGGCGGGGTGTTCTAGCTGGAGGAAACGGTGCCACTCGCTGGACACCCATTTGTACGTCTCTAGAAGGGCTGGTTGTAGACTGTCGGGATATGCGCCGTCTAGCCCGTACGTAGACGCTCGTTGCAGGGGCCGGTGCCCGCTTTGCCATGCGAATGCTGACCCGACAGGCGCGTTGGAGGACCTGTCGTCATGCCTGTTGAACGGACTGCTGATCTGTTTGATAAACCTTTCTGTGATGGCGATGGACAGCTGCCGGTATGTCCGGGTGTTCATTGCCAGCCCTGGTAGGTGGGCGGCGGCCTGCGCGAGTCCTTTTGAGAGCCTCCCGGTGGCCCAGGGCACGGCTGGCTGGGCGTGGGAGGTGAACAGGAGGGTTGATTCCTCGGCGCTGGCTCTATACAGAGACACCCTCTCAAGCATACTGGTGAAAGGCTTGACGTAGACGAAATAGAGGTACAGAAGCCTGCCTACAGCGTCTGGCAGGAACCTAGCTACCTGGAACTCGTTGTTCGTAGCCCTCCGGCTTTTGTGGTGTCTTGTAACGATGACGAAAGCTCCGGAGTATACGTAGATACCTCGCTGCGTAGAAGCTCCGTTCCGGTGTTCCACACTCGTCAGCTCCGTCCCTCTTGCTGCCTGTCCGCCGGTCAGGTAGATCAGGACGAGTAGCTTCGACAGCAGCGCTTCGCTGTCGCTGAGGTAGCGCTGGACCCTCTGCCGCACCCACCCGTTGTTCGACAACAGGCCGTCGATTCTAGCTAGGGAAGCCTGCCGCGAGAGGTCTAAGTAGGCCTCGGAGAGGCTGTTGGCAGGCTCCGAGACGAAGGAATAGCCCCGAGAGGTGTTTGCCATCCGGTCCTTGATCTTGGACAGGTCGTAGGCCGGTTCCCAGCCGTACATCAACTGGTTGATGGCAGAAGCTGCGCTTTGGAGCACGGCGTGCGCGATCCCCCGGAACTGGTCCAACGAGAGCCGGCCATCGTCCCAGGAGAGGACCCGTTCGTCGTCACTCCAGTTGACTCGGAAGCTAGGGCCGTCTGACCGGGCCACGGCGCGTCCGTAGGCTCGCAGGCTCAGCAGCTCACCTAGGGGCGCCTGGGACGCCAGGCACATCTTCTCCCGACGAACCGTGTTCAGCTTCTCAAGCTGCCCGTGACGGGGCCTTGCTGGGTAACCGGCGTAGTCATGAGAGGTCCGGGGAAGTAACACCTCCACTATAATTAGGCGGGAGCAGTAGACAAGCGCCGACAGGTTCCCAGTGTAGTTTTGTGGGCGCTGGAAACCGGTGCCGTCGGATACAAGGCCAAGAACGCCGCTAAAGTAGACCAGGAGCGTTGACTTGGATTGACCGTCCTCAAACTCCTCCGTCACCAAGAAGTAGAGGAGGCGTAGGATAAGGTCCCCAAGAGCAGTCCTTATGTGGTGGTCGCTGGCCGGGGTTGATTCTGTAGTAAAATGTTAGGGAGAGGACTCTTAGGGATGGGTTCAGGGTGATGGGAGGGACCTTGTGACGCGGCATTATCTCCGCCGGCTTGCAGTTCATCCCCCACAAGGTGGGAGCTTCTTCTTCCGTCTGGAGAAGCACAGGCCAGATCTTGTATCCCCTCTGCGTCTTCGCTCTGTACGTCCTCTGCGTCGCTCTCCTCTGTCGTACTCCCATCGCATTCGTTAATGTCTTCTTCATAGGAGCTCTCTCGTCCGTCAGCCGGCCACTCGTTGTCTGCTAGGGGCTCTACTGATGGAACGGATTTGGTTGTTCCGGCTCTTGTGGTCCCCCTCGTCTGCATCACACGATGGCTACCTGTGTGGTCTGCAGCACCGTCTCTGTGAGGGGCAATAGGCCCCGGGCCGCCGGGGCCAACAGACGTCCAGATCTCGTCCGACCAAAGGGCTCTAAGCGCGCGAGACTGGCCGACAGTGAGGGTCCGCTGGCACTGCGACAACCTAGAGCCCAGTGGGAGGCGCCAGAGTCGGATACAGAAGCAGAGCAGCCGCTTAAGCGACCTACGGTACCTGCGTGTAGTAGACAGCCGGCCGGTTAGCTCGAAGGGTGCCTTGTAGGGGCGGTGTGGCTCCGAGCTCTGGAGCCAGCAACGCATAGACACATCGGTGTGGCGTACTGTGTCTTCGCAGCGGTCCATAAGACCGTCCACGGCCGAGATGATGCGTCGGAGACGGGCTTCGTCCTCTGGCGAGCTTGTAAGGGTGTTGCCCTCTCCATCTCGGCCGAGGGGAAACCCTTCCGCCGTGGCCGCCGTGGCCGGCAGCTCCGACATGGCCACAAGGATGTCACGTCGGGCGCCGTCAAACATCTCGGCCCAGCCGGTGCGGCGCATCCAGTTCGTCTCCATAGCCATGTCGACAGGGCCACTGTCAACAGCAGCTGGACGGCTGGCTAAGTGGTGGCTTCGCTCGGCGTCGTGCGCGGCAGCCAGCAGAGCCTTCTGGGCAGCAGATGCTTGGTACAGCGGGTTTTCAGCCGTCCCCCTCCCAGGTCCCTGCAGCGCTGTCGCCGTCGCCGGTTGAGCTATCCAGTAGCCCCGTGGGCCGTTCTGCGACCAGCTCTGGAGCGACAGGCCGCTACGGATATGGTCCCGCTGCCACCCGTCCGCCTTCCGGGCATCCTTGAAACCGTGCGTTAGGGCGACATGGCGGCTGATCAAGTCGGTGCTTGCCGTTCGGTAGTCACAGTGTCGGCAGGCGTAGCCGATGACGGTCGTCAGGGCCGGGTGCGGCGGCAGACCGTCCGACCGGAGGGGAATGTCGTTTGGGTCGGGGAGCCCGATGGACTTCACTAGCCCACTCAGTCCGCGGCGCTCCGACTTAGGCACGTCGTGCTTCTCAGCAAGGTGGCGGCTCACCCGCTCACCAAACGGCTTCAAGGCATAGCCACATGGTCGGCAAATAAGGGCTGGCTCCGGCGTGTTTAGGCATAGACCGAGGGCGTTGAGGCGCTGCTGTTGCGCGGCCGTTAACGGATGTAGCTCCATATAGTGGCGTCTCTCTAGTTATAGGACAGGAGGTAGTACTGGGCGGCTGTAGTCCTGCTCCGCGATTTGTTGATAGAATGTATAGATAAATGCTTGCTTGGCAAATAGGTAAACTAGGTAGTACAAAAACAAGACTAGCAGCTATTCTAAATATCTTATGTGCTACAAAGGAATAGCCTTACTTTACTAAGGTACTGCTCTGTTTGCTAAGGAGGTAAGGAAGGCAAGTAAATTGATTTTGCCTGCATCTTATCCTTAACTGTCCTGACACCGCGTTGCAGCCAATGGTGCAGCTTAGGGAACGCGTCGAGATCTCTTTGTGGGGCTGCGGGTGGACGGGAGCCTGTGCACGATATGGGCCAATACCAGTGTAGGAAACGCGTCGAGAAAGTCGAAGCATAAAGGGTGGGTCAAATGAGAAATCCGACCAATGGTTGTATAAGGATCCTGTATCTCGACGCGTTCCGTGGCGGTATACTAGAGTAGGCTGGTCTTTCAACCCTTCCGTATGCACCAGCTCACCAAAAGCCTTTACTAAAGCGTGATATTAATTGCTAGTATTTGACGCGCTGAAGATAGTTATTCACAGGAAGATCTCATTCATTTGTGCAATGCTTTGTTTTAGATTATACCACATCATCCTGACTGAGTCAAATATTTCACTAGGCACCGACTTTGCATTAAAAAGGTCCTCTGCAGGTCTTCTTTGGTAAGAATTCGCTAAGTGCTACGTACATGAGGTATCAAGGAGTTTGTACGTGACGTGGAGCTGGCGGCCTGGTCCAGGCTACGTCAATGAATCTTCAGGACGCAATAGAGGACGAATAATCATCTCTTCCCTCCAAATTCTCCCATAGATTGTAGTGATAGAACCCGTTTAGGCTGCGTCGTCCATTCGAAACTGCAACTTGGAACAGAGCTCCGTTTTCAAGAGTGGCTGTTCTGAGTCCAGACGCTTGGTTGATGGTACACACGTTATTGACACTGTACAGACTGACCTGTTCCTTAAAGCTTCGCTGCAGAAAGCTCTTATAAAGAGTTTCTATGTGTTGTGAATGGTGAAAGAAAGAAGCTTGGGCATTATGTTGTAGGTCAGGCCGGACTTTTAGGCCTAAGACTTTCAGGACCTTGTCAATCGGATCGAACTGGGTGTCTAAAGCTTTATGAGCGAAATATCGTACATTGCTGTCCTCATGTTTGAAGAGTTCCAAAATGGCAGTCATGACCGTCTCTGGTAAGGCTGACTGCTTGCCTAAAGCTTTAGCAGCGGAACGTCGTACATTCCAGTCTTCGCTTTTGAAGAGTTCCACAAGGGCAGTGATGGTCGTCACTGATAAGGTTGACTGCTTGCCTAGAACTGAAGCAGCAGAAGATTGTACGTTGCTGTTTTCATTCTTCAGGAGTTCCATAAGTGCAGTGATGGTCGTCGCTGATAAGGTTGACTGCTTGCCTAGAACTGAAGCGGCAGAAGATTGTACGTTGCTGTCCTTGTGCTTGAAGAGTTCCACAAGGGCAATCATCGTAATTTCTGGCAGGGGTGATTGCTTGTCTAAAGCTTCAGCGAAAGTAGAATGTACCTTACTGTCTTCGTCCATTAAGAGTTCCACAAGAGCAGTGATGGCTGTCTCTGATAAGGCTGACTGCTTGCCTAAAGCTTTAGCTGCGGAACGTCGTACATTCCAGTCTTCGTTTTTGAAGAGTTCCACAAGGGCAGTGATGGTTGTCTTTGATAAGGCTAACTGCGTGCCTAGAGCTGAAGCGGCAGAAGATCGTACGTAGCTTTCCTTGTGCTTGAAGAGTTCCACAAGGGCAGTGGTGGTTGTGTCTGTTAAGGCTGACTGCTTGCTTAGAGCTGAAGCGGCAGAAGATCGTACGTTGCTGTCCTTGTGCTTGAAGAGTTCCACAAGGGCAGTGGTGGTTGTCTCTGGTAAGGTTGACTGTCTGCTTAGGGCGCTTGTGGCAGAAGATTGTATGTTGCGGTCCTTGTCCTTGACCAGCTCTACAAGGGCAGTGGTGGTTGTCTCTGGTAAGGTTGACTGTCTGCTTAGGGCGCTTGTGGCAGAACGTCGGACGTATTTGTCCCTATCTTTCAAGAGGTCTGCAAGCGCAGTTGTAGCTATCCCTGGTGAATTCAACTGCCTACGTAGAGCCCAAGCAGCAGAAGATCGTATGTTTTTGTCCTCATTTGAAGTTTGTTTCACAAGGTGAGCGATTACTGTTCCTGGTAAAGTTGGCTGCTTGCCCAGAGCTTCAGCAGCGGAATTTCTCACACTCATGTCTTTTTCCTCAATAATTTCCACAAGTAGAGTGATAGCTGGCTCTTGTAAAATCAACTGCAAGGCTAGAGTTGCAGTGACGGAACGTCGCACACTTATCTCCTTATCCTTGATAAGTTTCAAAAGGGTAGCAATGATACTCTCTGGCAAAATTGACGGCCAGCCTAGAGCTTCGGCAGCATAGGATCGCATGTTGCTGTCATTGTTGTTGAGGAGCTCGCCAAGCGCAGTCATCGTCATCTTTGAAAAGGCTGACTGCTTGCCTAAAGCTTTAGCAGCGTAATGTCGTACATTCCAGTCTTCGTCTTTAAGGAGTTCCACAAGGGCAGTGATTTTCGTCTCAAATAAGGGTGATTGCTCGCTTAGGGCTGAAGCGGCAGAAGATCGTACGTTGCTGTTTTCATCCTTGAAGAGTTCCACAAGTGCAGTGAGGGTCGTCTCTGTTAAGGCTGACTGCGTGCCTAGAGCTGAAGCGGCAGAAGATCGTACGTAGCTTTCCTTGTGCTTGAAGAGTTCCACAAGGGCAGTGGTGGTTGTGTCTGTTAAGGATGGCTGCTTGCTTAGAGCTGAAGCGGCAGAAGATCGTACGTTGCTGTTTTCATCCTTGAAGAGTTCCACAAGGGCAGTGGTGGTTGTGTCTGTTAAGGCTGACTGCTTGCTTAGAGCTGAAGCGGCAGAAGATCGTACGTTGCTGTCCTTGTGCTCAAAGAGTTCTACAAGGGCAGCCATGGTCGTCTCTGACATATACCTCCTAGAGTTACCCAGGGCGTCCAAAACGGGCCTTTTGTTTTGAGAAGCAGCCAAGACATCTTGCAGGACTCTGTCTGGTAGCTCTGATTCTGTCGCGAAGGTTGATGATCCCGTTAGTTTGACTTCAAATAATACCCATTCCACCAGCCGGTTTTCTCTATTTGCTCGAATCCTGTTCGGCAAGAAAACAGCCTCGCTTAAGCAATGCATGACCAGTCTCTGATGTGTAGGTCCCAGAAGGTCGACCGGTTCCTTCTCAATCTCCTCAAAGAAGCGAGCCGCCTTCTTTCCCTCATCCAGCAGCCCCACAACAAAACGCCACATGATGTCGTAATGTGAGTCGTATTTGTGCTCCTGGAGAAAACAAACAGGAAGGATGTCTTCCACGCTGTCTTGGCTGAGCATGAGACATTTCAATGGCTTGTTGTGACTCCACTGTCGTACGAAATACCGTGCGGCGAAGTATTCCTGGAACGTCAGGTGTAGAAAGTGGTATTGCTGATTTTTCGGCTGGGACAATGAGTCTGATGTATGTAGGAAGGAAAGTGCTGCGACTGTTGCGTCAAGCAGGAGTATCCTCTTGTTGATGAAGTGGTTGAATACGGCATCTCGATGTTTCGGCTCAAATTCGATTGTTTCGGTATGCATCCCAGTAAAAGCCAGTGCTTCCAAAAATTTCAGCTCATCATCCACGAGGTCGATGACATCTCTTGGACGGAGGTTGGGTACTTGGCCTTCATGAAGCTTCCCAAGCTTCACTACGTCTTTTTTCCACAACCTCTCTTCTATGGCCATGTAGAACTCGGTCATGGTCTGCAAACTCGGACCGGCATTGAGACCATCCCAAGTAAAGCAAAGAGCATCGAGCTGGATGGGGATACGCACGAGGTCTTGTATGAGTTGGCGACCTTGAAGGAATGATTCGATTCCGTTGGCTGTAGTCGTCTTACAACATGCCCGGATGTATTCTCTCACTTGCTGCGGGTAGAATCCAATCGTCTCGAGTTCGAGATCTAGCGGCTTTAGGCCAGAGGGAAGTACTGCATGTGGTCGCGACGTAAGGATAATGTTGGGCTGGTTGAGCAGCTCTTTGAGGAATTGAAACATGTCGTCCCTAAGATCGCTCGATATTTCGTCCAAGCCGTCGAGGATGAACAGCGTCGTCTCACTATAGGTTTCTTTCCATAACGCGTTGATGAGATCCGCAGCTTCTGGGCTAGAGAAATATTCATGGCGGAAGAGATCACCCATGTTGTATCCAGGGACGTTGGTGCGTGCCTCCCGCTTCAAATTCCGCAGTGGAATCCAGAGCAAGCGATCGAATTTGTCGTGCCACAAGGTTCCATGTGTGAAGTCGTAAACGATCTTCTTGCACAAGGTAGTCTTCCCTACTCCTGCGCGTCCTCGAATCAGTATTCTCCGTGGCGATTTGATGTGGCCGTCAGGCATCTTCTGCGGGTCAAAGAGCGCTTCTAGCTTGACCTGGATATCTTCGTGGGGCGTCTCGATCTTCAGTCGATCAGAGAGGGAGAATGGCGAAGGACGTAACGCTCGCTCTTCGGGTATGTGCTTCGAGCTGTTCGCCTGTTGCGTCTCCAACAGTGCAAGGTTGATGTAACATTGATCCATCGACAAAAGATCCCCCGAAAGCCGCTCAATCTTGAGCCTCTCCTGGGTGTAGTAATTCTCGCGTATCCAGGCGTCTGCTCTCTCGAGCGGTGTCCCTTTCCTGATCTCCTCAAGAAAATGCCGAATATGGTCCACCACTAACTTGTAGTCCGGATCCGAGTCTTTGGGCCCACGGAACTTGTTCATTCGTACGTGATTTCGCTTGAGTGGGAGTGGGTGTGGAACGTAATCTAGGGCTGCGGAGTCATAATCGACTAGCTAATGATCATTGAGCATTAGCAACGATGACATTATACGGAGATGAGTGTACAGGGTACAACTCTGACCTGTTTTGGAGGTGAAAATAGAAAGGGCAAGAAGGACAACAACGGGACCTTGCGAGACAGATCCGTGTGGCCTTTTTCGTAAAAAACGTGTACGTGATAGGCTTCCTCCCGACATAGTGTAGCGAAGCGAGTCCGGAGCTCAGTGAGATGAGGAATCGGCGATTTGACCCAGTCGAGCAGCCTTGTCGCTTGCTGGCCTCGGACTGAAGCCCACGCCCTCAACCCCGGTTCCGCCCACCCTGCTACCTCCCGGAACGAAGTGCCATGGAATGGCGTGGCAAGAAAGACGATACCGCGAGTGTCCTCTCGAATGGAGTGGTACTTGTCATAAGCCAGGTCGAGTGCCTTCATCAAGATGATACCTCCGAGACAGGAGGCGATAAAGAGAATCGGTTGGTGTTTTGACTGGCCGTTCGTTGCCCGAGGTCGTCCCAGGATACCCTCAAGCAAGAGTCGAGCGAGCTCGTCCATCGTGTTCTCCTGGATATTCGAGTCCCGAAATAGGTCGGCAGGCCAGTCACACGTGAAGATGCGAGCGCGGGAGACTTCTTTTGGAAGCATGGCCGCGTCAGCCAGCCAGTTCACCGTCGGCTTACCTTTGCTTCTATCCTCCCAGGTCTCTGGCGAGTTCGTGTCCAGGCCATGAACGGCAATGATATCGATGTCGGTTTCCACTTCGCTCTGACTAGGGTGGACCTGGCACACGCGAACACCACGACGCGGTTGTGGAGGGAGTTTTGCACGATCGCCTGGTTGACGCGTTCGAGCAGACGATGGCTTTCGAACGAACCATGAAGCAGATTGTTTTCGTGCGAGTAGGGTGCTGAGAAAGAGACAGAATGCCACTGACGCTGCAGCAAGGAAAAGTCCCTGGGCAAGCATGGTCGATCGTTGTGTTTCGTGAGTGGCGGCGCAGATGGCGAGGCTGTCTCGATGCCTAAAACGACAATCGGTTTAGCACGTAGGCATCATTTGACACCAAAGATGTCCGACTGACAGATTGTTATATAACGTGGCGATAATTCTGGAAACAAAGAAGAAAACACAGACGGCAGAGATGTATGCTTATGGGCAGCTGGCAAGATGTTGGAACCTTGGTGGTCATCACTTTGCGGTCGTGTTCGGTTGTTCGACAATGAGGGAAGTGAGGGGTACGTGCTGGAATGAGCCACCTGTTCCATCCCCAGCTACATGAGAGCACTGCAATTAAGCCCTAAACGAGGTTAGATATCTCATTCGATATTATATGGGCTATGGCGGTGCCAAGCTATCATAAGCGAGTGGCTTATGTAGTATCAGCTGCTGCATCTTGTCTGCATGTTAGGCACGGAATGCTCCTACTTCGAGGAGCGTGGCAAGATCGCTGATGTGATTGGCATGGATGAGGATGGATGGTGGGCAAGCTGTAGAGGCGATTGGGCGGCAAGATCGCGGGCAGTTATGCAGGCCATCCGCACTTTTCAGTCTGTCTCAAGCCACTCACACCACTCCAAGGCCTGCCGGGGTCATCAGCCACCTCCTGGCCTTGGAAGAACAAGTCTTACAAGGGTTTCATGCTGGGAAAATCAGGACACTGGACATAGGGGAAAAGCCTGCTAGCGCCGTAATGACCGAGTCTTGGCCATGATGACTGCATCTCAGCGATAAACAGCTGTTTGCAAGCCTATCGAAATCGCGTACTCAAGTCCACCCGGAGGCTGTTTACGATGACCTGATGCGCGCATTAGCCGCTCACCACCGCCACTGTCTCATATTCAGGCTTGGAGATATACATACGCAGTATCATGATGGCCCGAACTATAAAGACGAGCACTTACCAATCGTAGCCATACCAAGTCACAGATCACGTTCTAACATCTCACGCTGAAATGACACCACAACCAGACCAAGTTAGCTCTCTGTCCCACTTTCATCTTGAGCACGTGCATGCTAACTATGCTTGACAGTTGCCTCCTTTCACCCAGCGACTCTCGGGCAACGACACTGCGCCAGGGACTAGAGGGTCGAACCCAATTATGGATCTTTCGCTCCTACTGCCGGCGTCGAGGCGGACGAAAGAGGACGATTTGGAAGCGCCCGTGTTATCTCCTGCTCTCGACCCTGCTGATGTCAGGACCGACGGGGTCCGACTGGCCGCCATCCACGACTGGGTTGACAAAGAGACAGATCTGCGTCGGCTATCTGACATCCACAACTGGCTGTGGATCGTGGGCCGACCGATGCCGCCGCGTCCGCTCCACCAGCAGCGCCTGCTCAACCGCGAGATCGTGATAACTGAGAAGCTGGAACTACACCTTGTGTGGACAACAAACCGCATCTTTATCAAGCCGCTGCCGCGCTTCCTCCTTGAGCCGCACTTCGGGGCGATATTTGTCTGCCATCATCCGGTGCCTGTCTTCAACACAGGCCCATGCAGCTGTGGTGATCGGCAGAAACGCGCTCTTGGCTTCCTCTTCTCGTATGCAGCCCTTATAGCGTATGAGAGCGACTTTCATCTTGCTAAGGAGATGCACCTCATTCCCAAAGTGGTAGAGTGGCCGGCGTGGAGGGTGACCGTTCAGGAATTGCTGGATCCATCGCCTTACCAGCGGATTGACCCACGTTTTCACTACGGAGAGCTCCGCCTCAGCCGGCTCAACAAGATCTACTTCTTTTGGAAGACACCGCTCAGCGGCTACATGTCTCGCTGGAACCAGTACGGCTCGTTCTTTCACGACAACTTCACGATACTGGCCAGCTCAACTGTCTACATTGCCGTCGTCCTGACGGCGATGCAGGTCGGCCTGGCCACGGACGCTCTCCGAGACAACAAACCCTTCCAGTCGGCCTCATACGGCTTCACTATCTTCTCTATTGTGGGACCGCTGGCCGCTGCAGGTCTGGTTATATTGGTGTTCTGCTACTTGTTCATTGGCAATTGGATTGCTACCCTGCGCTACGGCAGGAAAAGGTCGGCGAAATTCAGGGGCTAAATGAAGCTGGCCCTAATACTGGCTGGGTTGGTCATCTCAAACTCGCGGTTGCCTTGACGCCGAACGGCCAGACCATCAACCATTTCAAGCTCCACCATCACCTCCCCCACCACCACCTCCCCCGTCACCTGCAGATGAGTGAGAGCAGCCTGCACCTCCTACGTCTCCAGCATATCCAATATTTCCGTCGTCTGTCGGGTCGTTGCCCCCATATCCCCCACCTGTACCGAAATCGCCGTTGAGCATCATTGCGTTGGCTAGTGCGCAAACGAAAACGCTCTTGTGAGTCTTGATGTGCTGCCCGCATTCAGAGATCATCAACTCAACCAGAACACTCTGGCCATCGCCCACAATTTCTACTGTTTCCCGTAGTTTCTCCTGCCAAAACCTAGTGAGAATAGCTTGTGCTAACGCGTTGGTTATAGGCTTGTACTAGTAGCTTGAAAGCGTGCTTTCGACGAACCATGCCCAGTCTGGTCCCTTTCCAGTGACAACATCCTTGGCAAAGTTGCGCAAAAAGTGTTAGCAGTTGTTCAGCATGAGGTTGTATCCGCCAAAGCTTTCCATAGTACTTTTGCACACTTGGTCGACTTCTTCTTTGTCTTGGTCGTTCAGCCGATCATAGTGAAGTAAAATCCGTCAACATTTGGCTGATGTATGTTTGAAATGGCTAGACGCCGTTGTTTCTCGTCAACGGTGCCCGCTTTGATGCTGTACTCGTACCCATTCAAGGAGCTCCACAAGACCGACTTGATAGAAACCCATGATTGGGTCTCCTCCATCCTTGTTTCGTCTTGTTCCGACATCCTGGGCCTCTTGCTACGCAACTCGTATTTGTGGCCGTAGGTGATGAGTACCCAATGCTTCAGCTGGCCATTCGAGGTAAAGTGGGATAGCCACACGCGATCGCCCTTCGTTACGCAGGCCTCAGCCTCCATGCGATCCCGAAATCCTTCTTCGACAAGCAGGTCGAATTGCTGCTGCAGCGCCCTGGAGAGCTCCTGCCCCCGTTTCGTCTCGAGAAGAGTGGGTGGGATATTCCATTCCTCAAGCTGTGCCTCATCAAGACAAAGTTGGTCTTGTGATCCCGAAAGCGGGAAAAGGGAGATCTGCCCTCGGCTAATGTGATAGTATCGGTTCTTCGAACGGTAGGAAATAAATGTAGCCGCAGCCAGAACACTTAGAAAGAAAAGGGACAAGAGCCCAGCTAGCACATATAATGTAATCCAATCTGATTTTGCCATCTTTGCAACCTGATCCTGTGCGAGAGGCAGAAACACACATGTATCTTTCCATGTCAACCACCATTCCCTCAAACGTGTCTTTCTTCTTCGACCCCGCAGCCCCATCACTTCTGTTCCGTCTCCAGCGCATAGGCACTTCCATTGCCGCATCAACAGAATTCCAACTTCCAGCTTGGCCCTCGTAGCCGCAAGCGCCAACATCCGTCGCAGCACGTCGTCCAGCATCAACCCTGTCCAAAGCCGCTAGAAGGTGTCGGAGTAGACGAGTCGGGAGGCGAGAAGGACTTCCTACTGTGTGATATGCTGTGCGTCTGGGCTCACATGGATTGATTGGTGGCAGAGGAGAAGAAGGAGGAGGCAAAGGGCACTCTGTCTTGCATGCTGTGCTACTAATCCCCTTCAGCCGTGTTTCAATCGCCAGAAGCAAGAGCTGGCACGAAATGCACCCCCGATTGGAGAAAAATATCATCATAATTTAGGGGGGTGGGGGCTGTAACAGGTTGGGCCCAAGTGATGCCTTGCGGGGTGTCGCAGTATAGAGCCACCATTGATTAGGTCCGCTACGGAATCCACGCCACCGATATCCCGATGGTCAGTGCGGCGTAGCCCTGATCCGGCCAGCTGTAAAGCGGAGGTTCATTGGTTTCCCCTTCTAATCCTCATCTGGAGATTCTCGTAGTAGTCGCTATAGCTGCCGACGTTGAAAGGTAGCGAACTGAACAAGGCAGGTCCACAGCTCAGCCGCGGTCGCTTAAGGGAATGTATGCACAAGAAGTTGGGTTGTCTGAAACGTACCTGTTTACTGGATTCTCGTATTGTTCCTTGACGCGATTGCCTATGAGATTACTGTGGACTAATCTAAATTGGAGGCTGTCCTAGATCTACATTGTCGAGCAGAGTCGTCGACGCAATGATTACACCATCGATAAGATCGATCTGACGTTCTTACTGGCAATCAATAAAACGGTTTGAGAGCGCACATCATCTTGATGAAGGGACTTGACCTGATTTTTGAAAAACATCGCCCCGTTCGAGAGGACACTTGCGGTATCGTCGATCTTGCCACGCCGTTTCAAGACACTTCGTTGAGGGAGGTAGCAGGGTAGACGGAACCGGAGTTGAGGGCGTGGGCTTCAGTCTGTGGTCAATAAGCGATAAGTCTGCACACTAGGTCAAATCGCCCATTCCCTGTCTCACAGCAAGAAATATATCAAAAACATTATGCTTGACAAGGATATTGAGGTCATTCAATTAAATCTTTGAAAAAGTCGGGTTGTGCAGAGCCTAGTTGGAATACCGATCCAGTTGGATGTACTCTGCTTTGCTAAAGAAAGGAACAAGAAGACGAGAAAGCTTGCACATGGGTTGGAGACAAACGGACCTTGAGGTGTGCTGGAACAACCTGTTGGCCGAGAGCCACCATGTCTATTTTGTTGATGAGGGATACCAGTGCGTCGGGCATCTGGGCATCCTCAATATCAATAGACTTGACCTGCACGCCGTCGGACTGTAGCGACAGATTTGATAGAAGTCTACTCGGAGATGTGTTTCCCGATCGCATGCTACTGGGTGGGCGCTCGCCAGAGCCATCAACATGCGTCGTCTTTCGCTTCTTGGGCGTCTCAAGGGGCATGTTGGGAGATGGCGTCGACTCGCTGAGGGGTGGCGACGGCGGTTCGGGTTGACTGGACATTAACGAAAGCGATGCGGAGGTCTTTAAGCCAGCTGCAGACGCGATGGAGGCTGTCTTGCGGCATTGCTGGCGCTTGGAGAGATAGTTTGCGGATGTGGTTGTGAGGCGAAACCGACTGAATGGGTTGGGGTTGTAATGCACGCCGTCCTTCCATGCGTTGCTGTGGCAACAATCGATCAACCATCTTATGTCATCATGCAGAAGGAATCAGAGGCGGGGCAATCCTCTTCGTGGAAGTGTTCATAAAGTGCATAGGCGTTGTAGGTGATTGGGTTTGAAGGGAATTCGATTTCATGCTGGCGAGAAGGCTCGCAACAGAAGTTCAAATAGATGCTTCCCAATATAATTTTCTTTTGATGCTTTCAACAAAACTGCCCTGTACATTCGATCCCGGCCTCCATGGCTGCCAGCGGTTACTCAGTGACAGAACCTGGGATACCCTCGCTTTAGTAAAACCGACCCGATACATTCATTACCCGCCAAACGGCATAGTCGGTCCAGGATTCCCTACAAGAGATAGATGCCACTCGTTTATATAGATCTACTGCAGGCCCAGCAGATCACTCTAAGCAATACAACCACACTTATCCCCATTTCATTATGCCACTGTTGACCATACTGAAGATCTGTTACCTTTCCAGGCAAAGGTGACCCACCCTACAGGAATCAAAGACTCACTGCCAATTGGTTGTGGTTGCACTTGCAGCTAGGGTCACACGAGAATTGGACCAATTGGAATGCTGACGGTTGTGGGGCAATGGCTGGTGCGCCGTTACTCCGCGCAACACACTTTGTGGCGCGACAAACAACACAACAGAGCCCTTCCCTATTTCACCTGCAACGCAACCCAACAACGCCAAAGGCTGGCCGTTATTCAGTGCGCCAGGACAACTTCTAGATAAGTGAGGACGCTGCGCCGATACCAAAACAAATGCTGCTGCTCCAAAAGCATGACTATGTCCTTGCTTGAAGCAAAAATCCATTTATGGCTACACCAACTTGGCGACCAGACGTCTGATGCCGCCGCCGCCGTTGCCTCAATAAAATCCATCCCTGAACAGCGCCAAACCTCCCATAGTCGCAAGCGCCACTGGCCTCTGACCCCAGTCTCGTCTTCCGACATGGAGGCACCGTCAAAAAGACGACGAGAGGATCCCGCTTCCTTGGCTACCTCGACCTCGGCCTCGGCCTCCGCTTCGGTCTCAGGCTCCGAAATGGATATCGAAGCGACCCCGCGCCAGCCCAAAACGTTCCGCCCCAACCTCCCTGCCCGAACCTTGTCCCAACGAAGTAATGTCAGCTCATCACGTTTGTCGCCCAAGAAGCAGCTCGCCGACCGGCAGAACAAGCCGTGGCCCATACTAGTCCGCCAGTACGGGCCGGATGAGGCTGGCATTCCTTCATCTCTGCGCCAGCTGTGGAAAGACCTGGCCAGGTACAGCAGGGGAACCAAGGTTATTGCCAAATCCGCAGAGGTAGGCTATCCATAACCATTCATTGCACCATGGGCGACATGACTGACAGTGTCATTTCAACAGGAGGAAATCACGGCCGCCAAGGCGACGTCGCCGCACTTGGATACCATTGAGCCGTGGTACTATGATGACACGGCAACTCGAGATGGACTCGGGGCTTCGCCGCCCGTTACGCAGGTCTTGGCTCTCTTGGCCGATGCCAAGGTCTGCTCCAACGAGGGCTTCTGCGAGGCGTCCTGGAACATGACGGTGCACCGGGAGGTCCTCAAACTTGCGGTGCGGCAATTCACTCCAACATCGGAGGAGGAGGTGTTCTTCATCCCATGGTCAGCCCCCATGCCCTCATGGGCCGGTCCGAGGTCGATGAGGCCCGTCCAGCCCTGTTTTTCAAGCTAACCTTTTTTGCCTCAAGTCCCACTGCTAAGATCATGGACCCGTATACGGACACGCGAGGCCCTTCCCGCAAAGTTGACTTCTGTATGCTCATCGAGCCACAAGGCTTTGCCGCCGACGCCATCCGGGCAATACAATACCAGGACAACCTTTTCAGCCAGTCTTTGAACCATACCGACTATCAGCCGTTGCGCCGGCGGCCTATAGCGCTGAGTATCGAAACCAAGGCGCCCGGAGAAGGAATCAACGACGCCCAGAGTCAACTTCTGGTCTGGCTCGAAGCTCAGTGGCGTGTGTTGGAGCGGCTTTCCAATCGAGTGGATCCTCCGCTGCTGCTGCCGGAATTCCTCCCGGGTGTCATTGTCGAAGGGCACCAGTGGTATTTAGTAGCGAGCACAAAGAGCAAAACAGAAACGGTATGTGGCACGGTTGTCTTGGTTTGTGTACAGTATCGCTCGGGTGGTTACTGACCTTGCAAAGATTTTGTGGATGAAGCAGCTTATAGGTACCACAGAGGAGGCGATTGGCATTTACTCCATTGTATGCGCGCTGCAATACCTGGCTTATTGGATCCGGACTGTCTACTGGCCTGCTTTCAAGCGTTTTCTGTCCCTTTCCCCATTGACATGAGGGATGTCAGAAACAACAGAACCCATGATAGTCCCTGCTACCCCTCACTTGTCGGAGAAGGCTGCGCCAATCGACGGCAATCTCAGCGAGACGTGTCCGAAACTGTTGGTTTCACAGATCACTTAAGTGAACGAACGCTTCATATGGGTATGAGGGTATTCGTAGATTCTGGTGTGTAGAAGGAAGGGTTCTAACGTGAAGGGCAGCAATCGACGAAGGCCGTGATATGGCTGGCCAGACGGACCTGCCCTGACGGAGATGGATCCGTGTGATCGAATTGGCCCAGCCAGGCCGACGTCTCCACTTTCCCATCGATAATCCGATCGATATTCCAACAGAAACAATACCAGACTTTTTTCTAGCCGTAAGGCAAGCATGGAGTTATTGACCAATACATACGACTCTTGAAAAAGGTGTAAGGTGTCAAACCTGCGCGCTTGTGCACAGATAAAGTGTACTTTTTTCTCTTCCTGCGGTCCAAAGTTTTCAGCATTCGTTTGTGTTGGCACAAGGCGAATCGATATATCGATAGTTGGTGATAACTTCACTTTGGTCAATTGGTGCAGCTAGTTATGAGGGAAGGAAGGATAATAGACAGGGGTGCCCTGCAGTGGCCCTGCGAAGTGAGGCAGCCGTCATCGTGGGTATCACAGATCACTCGAGTGAACGAACGGCTTAATAATATAATGTTATTCTTGCATTGCTTCGTGTTTAGAGGAAAGTACCTAACTTACGGGCACCAGACGGCGGAGGCTGTGATATGGTGGGGATCGGATGTGAATTTGCGTAATCTAATTAGCTCAGCCAGTCCGCCGTGTTCACTTTCCATCGATAATCCAATCGGCATTCCAACAATCATAAATATTTCGTGTAATTTTTGACCAGGCTTATTTGCGCTGTAAAAATTTTACCAGCAGGACCAACGAACACTAGACACGACTAAGAAACTATAGGCGACTCGTCCCTTGATGAGGCTGGACCGACGAATGTTGGACATGAGGAGCCCTGTGATCCATAGACGCAGACGGTCGACACTAGTAGCGAATTTGTAGGCGACTCGTCCCTCAAAGATTTGGATCGAATTATATTCCAGAACGCTGTGCAAACTTTCACGCTTAAAGCTAGTGAAAATTAGAGGAAATCCGGTAAAGGGAATCGTCTGTTGTCAGTAGCTTCGATCAGTCAGTTAAGCCACTTGCATAGTATTCAACATGCAAGCCATAGAGATTAAGGCCTTCCTGGCTTAAGCCAAGCTGCTTCATCTCTCGTAGTTCGAACCGCAGGACTGCTTTTCGTGGCGCATAGAAGATCCAGCTCTTTACTTTAAACATCTGATCTTGTGTGTAATTTAAAGCACACTACCTATAGATAGACCGTTTTAACCACATATATCCGACCCCTATGTGCGACATGATGTTAATAAAGTAAAAGAAGAATTCAAAATAGCAATTGTTGGAATAACACCATCACATGACCGTACGACACCCACAACTTAGGGAGCAGAGTGTACAGACTAGATTGTGCAGCACTCACACATGCACAGGGGAATCATCACTTAGCCCTGCCCAAATAACTCAGACCCAGAAGAGACAATATATCTGTCTCGTATAACCCCAATCCTGTAGTTAAAAAGGACAGTCACAGATATCAATCTTTAGTTCAACCTACGTTTTCAGTACCTGCGTGCACGTACAACGTCCATTCAACACTACTACCTATTATAACTATGTAGCTGACCAGGACCAGGCAGAATCAAGTAATTCCAACCTTAAATTTATAATCTTAGGTTGGTCATTGCAACACTTGTTGCAAGAGGTCCTTGACAGCCTCTGTAGCTGGTTTAAAAGTAGCTGGTAGCTGCAAAGCGCCGACTAAAGCTCTTATTAATCGTTATCGTTCTCTACTAAACTTATTTTTAAGCCGGCTGCAGCAGCAATTCCTAGCCTTAGTAAAGCACCTCTCAACATAAGAGTCCTATTCCTACGCTCCGGTCAGTAACAACACTTATACCTCAGTTAGCATCAACTCCATAGGATATGGTAGCCCTGGTGGCCATGCCACGTAAATGAACCAGTGCACTTTTCGGGTTAGATGTTCCGGGAATTGACACTGTGCTGCCGACTGTTAAAGGATTCAACAAGCATAGAAAAGAAACTGGTAGAAAGATGTGGGTTGGCGGTGTAGAAGCAGCCCGGCCAGCGACTGAGGCCGTTTAGGTCGGATTTCGAGGTCTCCGACCCTAGTGTTTTCAACTTAGATATCATGCCGAACGCCCCTACTTCGCCTTACGTCTCAACGCGATCCCTGCTTCTTCGTCTTCATGCCGCCAGCCGGTTAATGGCTTACTCCACTCGTCTAGGTTGGCCAAAATCTGCCGCTTGCATTGAGCGGTCAGTGAGGTGACCTGTTGTCCTTGGACGATTGAGGGTAGGGACCGGTTTCGCTGCCGAGTTCAACAGTGCGACACCAATGGCAACCCATTATGAGATGAACACAAGTACTAGGGCTCTCTTGATATTCTTCCTATTAGCCTTACAGGCGATAATAGCCGTACGATTCGATAGCTAGGGTATTCCCCTAGTTGTGGCGGAGTGGTTCTATTCCTACTTGGGTATGCTTGTTACCTGGGAACAATAAGCCACTATAATCCACGACAGCGTGCTCTGAGAAAAAAATGATCTTAAGGCTAATTGCTTACAGAGATGACATCTCCGCGCCCGTCATCTACTCTCAGCCGCAGCCAGTTTCATGTCCCTATTTAACAGGCAAGTGGAGATGGGCGTGTAAATACAGGTTGCCCCTATTGCTTTTCCGTTTGTGTTGTACGACCTTATGTACCAGTGGATATGTTGCGTATAGAGTATCATTCTGGAGACCGTGGCGCCGCCGCACCGCGTTCAACCTTATGGAAACTGGCGGGTTTGCTGTATTCTGTAATCAGAGCGTTAAACGGTGTGGTCTGCCACTCTGGGAGGCAGTCTTGTATTGCTGCGTTGCTGGTGACCTGCAGCTTGTGGATCTGATACGTCAGCTGTGCTGCGCCTTGGGATACAGTCCTCCGCACCATTTCGCCCTGGACCGGACCGGTCAGGGAAACCAAACTACTGACCAATCATTAGCTACCAGCTTGAAAGCTGTACATGGCGGCTTTTGTTGTCAAGCCTACGACTGATTGGAAGCACGTGCTCTACCCTACCAAGACATTCCCTACTAACTTGACCTCCTAGGCAGCTTATCAATTAGGATAAAAACGCTCCTCCATATTCGCAACTAATGTAGCTGTCTTTCTTCATCCCTTTCAACCTCCATCCCTTTCAACCTCCAAGCATACCAAACCATGAAAGATACAAAAGTTTCACGGTCAAGGCGATTTCTAGCCAAGTTACTTTCCTTTTTAAGATGGAAAGAGCATTTTAATTCTCTTCGAGGCTTCTCAAAGCCATCGTCGATTCCAACTGCAGACCTTTCAACGCAGTCGTTTTGCCCATCCCGTACGAACTTCCTTGATTCTGACTCAGACGATGAACCTATCCACCACGCCAGGGCTTTCAGGTAAATAAAGCCAAAACAAACAAGCATAACTCCTAAAATGCTTACATATACCTCTAGAGACACCCAACAGCCGAGCAACGGTCTTGAAAACAGCTGCATAACACACTCCGTTCTTGGTTTAGTCGATTGCGTAAGCTTGGGTAGCATGGACGAAGATGACCAGGTGTCGGTCTATATCCATTCACCAAGCGACAAAAGTGTCTTCCCTTGGCCAATATTATCGGCAACTAGGAATCTCGTATCAGTTCAAGTGGACCCGACTGAGGGTACGCCGAGGCCTGATTCACCAACACTAGGTCAGCACTCGCGTCCGGTCGGGATGGAGGGAACACCGAATTGTGACCACACTTTTCAAACTTAGTTACTACTAGTAGGTATACAACTGGTGCTGTCCACTGGCGTCTGCTTAAGGAAATATTGGGGTTTTTTTATGCGAAAAATGACGATAGGAAACCTGGTAATGGTGACGGTAAACTGGTGAAGACAGTGAGGTCAAGTTAGACTGGTGCTACTGCTGGCGATTGAGATAGGATGGCACGCTCTCGAGCGCCTCGTGGAACGCAAGATGCCCCGACACACCCCACCCGAATTCCTCCCTAGCGTCATCATCCAGGGACACGACTGGCCTCTTGTCGCGAGCACAAAGACGGATGATTGCGTGGTGCGTCTTGTGGCCCCCCTTCCTCAACTGCAGCCTTTCGACTGGTGCGCAACAAGCTCGCCCTGCAGATACTATGTGCTAACGTTGGTTCCCAGACCCTCTGGACTGGCTAGGCAAATGGGTCCACAACAAAAGCTTTAGGGGTTTATCAAATCGTTTGCGTTCTGCAGTACCTCGCACGGTGGGCCGAAGACGAGTATTGGCCTTGGTACCGTCGAATGGATCTCGGGCTCGCCACCCCTATACCTGCCAGTCCCTCCGCCATTTGAAGGCGACGGAGAACAGAAATGAGACGTAGAGACATGTAGGCAATGGCTGTTGCAAAGCACAACGATGCCATGTTCTTATTCAAAGAATATCATGTTCTCATTCACAGAATACAATGACATGACCATGTTGAGCTACTTACGAAGATGCAGTCCTGGATGAGATAAGAAGCCATGTTCGTTGTGGACGTAAAACTAACATTGCTTGTTGTTACAAGTCAAATGGAGGTCCGTATATAGACCTCCTCTTAGACCCCGTTTCTCTGCGGAAAAGGAGGGCTAGAGATGAATTTAGTTACCTGTTCGGCCCTACCTCCTCTTAACCTCTTCACCCCACATATCGCCCCTGACAATTAGACATAATATTTCAATATCGGGTTTATGCGGGTAGGACCTACAGCAGGCGGCCTTCTGGCAGTTCCTGTGCACTTCATTGGGAACCAACATTCTCTATGTATCCTTTCATGAAACATGTCCATCATTTCATAGCCTCTCACTACAGACCTACAATCTTTGAAACCGCCCGCTAGCACTCCATGTCTCGTAGCTAGTGTATTTAACTTTGATTACCATATTTCAATACCAAATTCGCCACCGTCTACGCCTGCTCGCCTAGGTCTCCATGATGGAGCGCAAAACTTCAATGGCATCAGCGGATTTCTTGCAAAGCCTTTCGTGGGGGCTGCGGACCCGCTTCCAGGAGCTTGCCGCCCGGGAAGATTCCATCCGCGCTGCCGGCGACAAGCTCTGCTACCGCAAGGTTACTAATGACAAGCGTATAGTTCCCCTTACGGCTGATGAAGAATGATCAACTCTAAAGCGCAACCTGGCTCAGGATTTCTGAGTAGACGCTAATAGAAACGTAACAGGCGCCTTGCAATATTGAAGAAGATCCAGACAAGTATGCTGAATGCAAGGAATGAAGGGTTGATAATCAGCAAATTAACCTGGACATAAGCGACAGCAGCGTACACCCTGGGCCCTGACGGCTTGTCTAGGTCCCGTGACGAAAACGGCACGTCGGGTGGAATGAGGCTACTAATACAACAACAAAATAGATTGACAGCCCACTAATAGTACAGATGTGCGAATTCAGTGTCCTCTTCGGACTCTTTGAGTTATCAGGACACAAGCCAGAAGTACTTAGGGCAACTTTAAAGTACAGATCAGAGCAGAAAATAGCTCGCAGGTCGCACAAAGACAGGCAATAGGGCCAGTACTAGCTTGTACTTAAAGATAGCGTAAAGTACTGAAAACGTGTAGCTTAGAAAGGACCAAAGCGGTGCAGTGATCCAAGGAAACACTACAATCCTCTAAGGCAACACAAGATGCCTCCTTAATTGGCTCAGAAGGTGCCCTGATCGTGTTTGCTTTTGGACTGATCGAAGGAGTAGACTCTTTCAATCGTTTTATCTAATCACATTCGAAAGTAGATTATAAGAAAGGCTCTAGTTCGATCCGAGGGACATAATGAGAAAAGTGTGAGAAAAGTGAGTTGTCTTGTCTGTGTCTCCGTCTCTAAATCTGATCGGCTCTATCCCCTTATATCTTTCGCGTGGTCGGACCTAGCTTACATAAGAACACCTCTGATCGAATGAAAGAAAAATGCGCTGATCGGACTAGTCACTCTACCCCACTCCAGTACCTGAACCTTAACCAGCAAGTGATCATTTTGTGTAGACTATAGCACGGTACACTTCTTGGAGAGAAATTCAAATCCTGCTAACCGTTTGTTATAGTTACACATGTGGTCACAATAAACTCTCTTCGGTGGGCGAAGAGTGTATTGTAGGCCCATGCGCCCTTCAACGCACAAGTATACTTAACATTCCAGCCTGTTATTTCCACCTAGTCCTAGCTCTGTAAGACTTATTAGAATAGCATTAGACCCTAAAGCCTGTAGTGATTCTATCCACGCTCTACTGCGAATAAGACACTCTTTTCTGCTTACGCATAAATGCATTTTCCACTAGCTACCCTAACTAACCGTCATTGGACTGGGGGCGGCGGTGAAGGACCCACACTTGCCTAACCGGCTAACAACCTTAAATCAACCACCGCTGCCTTATTGCCGCGGGTAGTAGCAAGGCGTTAAGACACGCTGTAGATATTATGTTAGGTCTCTCATTCAGCAATTATATAATTATAATCCCGTCAAGCAAATGTAGTTCAAGCTACACTACACATCTTAAAAGTAAATTATTTAGTACTTATAGGTTTTTATTTATTTTATGTAAGCACTTTTAATTAAATAAGCTGACACATGTCTACAAAAGAGATTCAATAATTACTTTTTTAGTAACTAAGTTAGTTAAAAGGCTAATTTAGTTTTATTTCCCTAGTTTCTAAATTTCCCTTTCGTTATTGCTAAACTGGTTTCAAGTAGCAATGCTCTCTTGTTAAACTCTACTTGGCATCTTTTCTTACTCTTATATTCATTTACTAGAGGTGTCACTCTCCAGACAATACTTTATAATCCACGGGTGTGTTTGAACCTGGTACAAAGATGCTCGATTTTCGGGGATAATGACGAGCAACTAGTTCAACGTAAGTGATAATGCTGGGACAACTTATTAATTTACTGCTTACCTTTTTAATAAAGTCCTTGGCCTCGGGACTGACATGTGGTGGCACTTCTATGTCTGCCTCGACAATTTTCGTTCGGGGCTCCTCAAGCGTGACTTCGAAAGGCGGGTTGCCGACAAGGAGCTCGTACGTTAAGACACCCAAACTCCAAAGATCAACCTTCTCGTCGTATTCTACTAAACCAACGGGCTTCATCATTTCAGGTGGCAGGTAGTCTAAAGTGCCACACAACGTGTAGCGGCGGTTGGTAGAGGCATGCACACTCCAACCAAAATCAGAGATTTTGATCTCGCCATGCATCCCGATGAGTATGTTTTCGGGTTTGATATCCCTGTGGATAACACGCTTCTGATGGAGATAGCCAAGCGCGAATGCCACCTGCGCGATATAACGCGCCGTTTTGCGCTCAGAAAACCGGTTTTCCATACGCAGCTGCTTGTATAACTCTCCCTTGCCGGCGAACTCGAGAATCAACACAACATGCTTGGAGTCGTGAAAGTGGCCATAGAGTCGTAAGATATTGGGATGGCGAAGACGGATCTGAATATCAATCTCGCGGCGAACCTGCTTCTGCGTGCAGCTCCCTTGCATATGTTTCTTGTTTAGGATCTTGAGAGCACAGACAAAACCGTTCTTGCGTTCTCGAGCAAGATACACATGTCCAGATGCGCCCTTCCCAAGCGAGCGGCCGATATCGAACATGCCCAAGTGTAATACTTTCGGATCCGCGAGTTCGACGACAAGAGACGGGGAGGTGCGACAACGGTCGGAATATCTATCGGATGTCTCTGAACAGTCGCCGAGAAGCTGCTTACTCTCGGTTGTTAGTGGCTTGGTCTCGCGTTTGATGTTTTGCGAGGTCGAATTTGTCAAAGCGATGGTATTGCTACTCTGGATGTTGAGGGTGTTTTGGATGACTTTTAGCCCTCTTGATCCGTGGGCCATCTTTTTTATCTATTGTGTTTCTGTTATTGAAAGGCTTTCGAAGTAACGGCCAACAAACTGTAGAATCAAAGACGGTACGAACTGAATCTTCAACGTTGGGCTTGAAATGTTCTACCGAGTTTTTCTCGTTGTTCGTAGATGCGCCCTCGGCGAGAGCCGTAGTGTTCTCTTGTAGCATACGACCACAATGCTTCAAAGCATGCTTCACGTCTAAGGGTGTGACTGTGTTACGTCTTGCATCCTTACAATACCGTGCCGAATGGGAAATTACAGTCTGTAGGAAAGAAATCATCGCAATGCGAGCCTCATAGAAGGCCCCTCCGGATATAAGTTAGACACTGGATGCTGAAAATAATGTTCGTTCGTACATACCAGCATTAATGCGCTTGATGCCACTACGACGAGCCAAGCGAACTAAGTCCGAACCTGCGATATGTGCAAAGCGGTCTTTAGAAGTCTTCTTATTACGTTTAGCACTAATAAGTCGCACTCCATGGCCGGTGGCACCATTTGGAGGAATAGAATCAGTCTGCATCTTTCCACTGTTAGCCATCAATGCCCGTTGAGATTTCTTCGCCGTCATGTCTATATATCAGGAGTTCTCAGCACCAAGTGGCTACTGCATCTTGGTGAACTGTTTTAAGGCCTGATTATTAGTTAGGGATCCATTTGACGCGCCAAACCTTGTGGTATTAAAGACAAGTGCTTTTGTCTTTAGGATCAGGTATATTCCGAATTCGTAAGCTAGGAGTCTTGCCTATTTACGTATGTCCTGATGGGTCTTGGCATGACTACGGATGACAAATCTCATCGGCTCAAGACATTCGAGGGTGACAAGCAATTTGACTCATATCAAACTGAGTATAGAGGAAAAACCAGATTACTGTTACGACCTAAATTCGGTTGGTGACTGACGCAGCCTGGAGCGACCCCTGGCACGAACCACAGGGCAAAGAGACATTTATTTATGCAGGCGCGCGGCGCAGGCGGAATGACGGAACGGAAGAACTAGGGAAGGTCACGTGATGAATCAGTTGGAATCATTGGTGATCCAATACACGAACACTGGGATAGAAGAACATTCATTCCACATAGATAGTTTGCCTTCCATAGCGCTTCAGCAATCAACTGGGTGATTCACTCCACCATAAGTGACTCTTGGTTTATCCTTCTGCTGTGAAGACAAGTTATCTACGCACCGAGTATACGACTGATCACCGCATCCTTAACAACAACAAGATCACCAACAAGCCAGCAAGACCCTAGCACTGTTCATTAAGTACAGATATCGGCTACCTGTTAGCAGAAACACCACTGTCGGATATCTGACTGTAACAATTACCACCCAAGAATTAAGATTTCAGCTAGCAGTAGACAGATAGAAAAGTACTTTCTTTACCTGAATACGAACAGCATCATCATGTTGCATGCGTTGAAAAGAGATAGTTAACTTGTTGTTGCGGGCAGACGCGTAGAAATTGGCATGATGTGAATTTGTATTGTAAAGACTCTAGAAAAGGCGTTCTAATGCGTGGATGAGTAATATACTCCTTAAAAGGCCTATCCTGCAGGCATACGTCTTTCTGAAGGCCGTGGCGCCGGGTATACCCCCTGCGACACTTATCCTAATATTTTACAGACCGAAGTTTATTGAGGTTAATTATTAGTGCTCGGGCCTTTGTTAGACAGGAACACTCTTCTTAAAAAATAGTATTTATTGCAAAGCAGTTGAATCGCTTGAAAAGTACACTTATCAGCTACTATTAGACACTTGAAACCCAAATCCAGGGTCGGGAGGAAACCGCTCGAATACATTCTAGAGAAAACGATAAATCTGAAACCATCAGTAAAAGCCTGCACCCTCAAACTCCCACTTGTGACTGTAAAAGAACAAGATAAATACAACTCCTGCCCCGGAGCAATAAAAAACTAGCACAGCTTAATGTCACGGATGCCAACCCTCTTGCGTACTGGTACCTTTGGAAACTTCTTTTGTATATCTGTACTGTTTAACGTCGTAGTGTCGACCAGCAAGAGGGCTACCAGTCTGTCGCCTAGACATTCTTAGAGTATTGAGTGTAGCTTTGGTCTTGTCCAGTTTATTACTTTGGAATGATTGTAGCTGTCAAATATTTCATGACGAATCTACCTCTTGTAAGTTTCCCCTTAACTATCCGAATGAGCTTCCTCTTGACTATCCAAGTCAAGATCCACAACAAACTTAACTCAAATTCATTCAAAGTGTTTATACTGTACTCTAGCAACGGAATCTACCACCCTGTTTTCTGCTACTTGGAAAACAAGCCTGCTGACGCCTTATGCTAGTGTTAAAGATACACTATTAAAAACCGTGTAGGTTAGTTAACACTTACGTCCGCATCAAGGAGATCGCAACACAGCTTGTGCGCTAGACCCGTTCTCCCAGTATGTTATGTATGTAGTATAGAGGCGTTCTTAAAGTCAAATCTCATCCAAGTTTTAAAAACCATCCTTATTGTGTCAGGATCCTATCTCTGAAACGCATCTACAATGCTACTAATAAAGCCAGTAACTCTCTAGATCCTATTACACATAGTATTCAGTGGAGGGCTTTAATCTGCAAGCTCTGCTGTGGCTGCTTCTGGACCTCTATCTACCGTCATCTCTAACAATACTATACTAACACCAGCCATTAGTCCTAAAAAGAAGGCCTAGAGTACGAGAGGCGCTTTAGTCACTATCTTACCAGACAGTCACCAGAGGAGATCAAGGCCATCGAAGTTCCTTCTAGCCTCCAGCATATAGAACAAATAAATACGGTGAAAGACAGAACATAGTGTCTTTTCTGTAAAGGCAGCAGCCTGTTAGTCTACCGTTCTAGCAATCATATGCAACGCCACAAGATGTCTGACTAGAGTATACAAACTGCACGCGGAGGACCAAGCCGGGGTCGGGCATTCGATGCTCTTGTGGCAAATTGAAGCCAGAATCAGAATATTGTATGGTGTCAAGCGGTCTTCCCCACTGGCTAGTACTGTCGATGGTTTGCAGTCACCCCGCCAGTTCAAACCAACAGGATCAGCCAGAGCCCAGTTCCCCAAAACGATCAAGCTGCAGCGAGAAACCACCGTCACAGCAACCCGCAGGACTTCAGGATCTCGTCGAACTCGAGCTTGACCAGGTTGACCTTGCGAAAACCTTCAAGGTTGAAAGTAGCGTGGTTTTTCTGAGACATCTGATATTGTTTAAGTTAATGTTGTCTTAGTTTCCGTCTTGCTCTCGATACATTGAACTTTCTAGCTTAGCTCCTCCGAGTATCTTCTCCCATGCCTTCTGCAGGGCCATTTCTCTGAAAGCTGTATCTGGATGGCCCTTTTTTGGTACCCAAATGTTTCCAGACTGAAGAACGGTGTCCCAACCACTCTTGAACGCATCCTGATCCAGCATCCCATCACTGGCTCTGATGTCACTATTGACACCATGAATATCCTTATGAATGCCAGATACATATTCCCATTGTGATATGATGGTTGGCTGGACGCTATAGGCAAGCAGATCTCCAGACATTATCATCCGACGCATAACCAAGTCAACCGGGTTGTCAAGGTCAATCGCGGTGCGTAAAAGTAGCTTGGCGGCTCCAGTCTGGCTGATGGCGTATGCTGTCGTGCAGACCAGGCCTCCGGATTTTCGAACGACACGTTCGTTGCCTAGTATGTGTCCCCAATACTCCTTTCCGATAGGAACGTGGTCGTCTACATATTTAAGCATCGTTTCGTGGTTGTTCGGTGATTCATGGCATTGGCCCAGCGAAAGTAAATCCCAGTGTTTGCTGTGCCACGGGTCGCTAGGGTCTGGAAAGGCGGAAGGCGTGAGGTTGGCTATAGGTTCCTGTGTTCTCGGTATTCCTGGCTGCACGGTCGAATTAATCTGCCGTAGGAACAATGCGAGGTTCTCGTTGAGATTATTCATGATAACTCGAATATTGATATCCCAGGCAGCGTCCGATTCTAAAATTAGCACGGGGGAAATATTCTCTCGAAGCATCTGGGACCAAATCTACGCATAGGTTAGGATGCCAGTTCCAAGCAGATTCATAAAGCTCTTACGTTTGCGTGGGCCCTCCAGCAACCTTTCTCGGCGTCTGTCAATCCCGGCCGATGGGTAGGAGGCATACCGTTGTTCTTGATATGACTCGAGACAACTGCTGGGAACACCTCGAAGTGAACGCCTGATAAAAAGCCTTGGATCGTTGCGGCATCTAGACGGTCAAATCTACCTGGGATGTTGATTATGTAGATTTTTGAGAATCCTAACGTGCTATTGGTGATAGCTTCCACAAATGACACCGTCGGCTTCTTCAATCGATTAGCATTCTCCTGCTCAAGTCGCGCAGTTAAGTAACTGCGTGAAGCAAGTATAAAGAAAATAATGCACGTCAAGATGAAGTACACCCGAACAGCGAAAAGTCTCAGGGAAATCATCTTGCTGGAAGTGTGCTATCTAGGGAAAGATGAGTACGACCAGCAAAGAAAGGCTTGAAAGCTGTTGAATAAATGTCGGAAGGATGGAAACGGTAATCACAAGGTGCAATACCTAAGGAATAGAGTTTTGTTAATTGGGCGGCGGTGCTTTTCTGCTTGGTTTTCTTGTACTGGTGAAAAATAAAATACTTGTAACTTTAAAGCCTCTGGTAACTTCTGATGAATTCCGATTCTTCAACAGAATGTAACTGTTACAAGTTAAGTCAGGGCAACTAATTGTGGCACAAAGCAAAAGCTTCAGTAATGATGCACCTGCATCATTATCTCCTGTTCTGCACTATATCGTTACGCCGGCCAGCGCCCAACTGGTTGGGCCGTAACAGTAACCTCTTGCTTGTTACTTTCGCCATCATTATATGGTTAGATGTAACATTAATTAACTTGAGTCCCTTATCTGACCTAATTTAGTGGAAGAGTGCAAAGTTTCGAATTAAAATTGTAGTCCAACAAGCTTGGACACGCGTGGAAACGGCATTGGCGGTTCATGTGCTGGAAAAAAGTGTTACCTCACAGAGTGGTAGAGGCAGGGGTCAGTTGGTTTTGTTATTTCGACCTGCCCTCCTTCCTCCATAGTGGATCTCTTATTTCCCGGTCTTTTGTTAGGTCGCTAGTGGGCCCCTATTCGCTTTGTATTGCACCGAGGCCATCGGCCCTGACAAAAGGTTCTAACAGACAACGTCGCCTAGTCCACCCCATAGAGTCAAGACAACGAGCGCAGGTGGATTAACCCCAGCAGAACTGGCCCTGAGAGTCTAGTAGCATCGGCGGCGAACGGACTGCTTAATCGTCCGGTCCGTACCTGCAAAGGAACTTTTAATTAACATTGAATCTTTTGACACAACTACAGTTTGCATTCTCCAGAAATTATGGGGAAGTGCGGAGTCCTGACAAACTTGCTACGTCTAGTGAATATCAGGATGTCGACATGTGCAAAGACGCACTGCAGATGACAGTTGCTTAGTGTATAAGAGCCTGATGTCAATATAGAGCTTTATAAATACAATATTTAATCTGCAGTGTACCTTGAGCCAACCTAGAGTCTGGAATAGATCCTGATTTAGTATTGGAATAGGCTACACTCGTATGGGGCCTTGCTGGATAAGTCAAACTGCCCACTTTCCAGCGCCTCCCTAATTTCGCCATCCAAAAATAAAGCTATCGGATTCAATCAAGAATTGACTTCTTCTAAATGCAACAAATCACCACAGCTTCCAGCTTTACTGGTAAACTACACTTGCTGGATCCAGCTTCAGTATTCTCTTATCGCTAGCATCGATTTGCGCCTGCTGAATGTCTTTAATGTTAGCGAGCTTAGTTTTAAGATCTAGGTGGATTCGCGCGCCTTATTGAGCATTGACAATAAATTTAACTACTGTTGAATGGACTTTGTACGTGCACGCAGGTACTGAAAATGTAGGGTGAACTAAAGATTGGATATCTGTGACTGTCGTTTCTAACTACAGGATTGGGGTCGTACGAGACAGATATACTGTCTCCAGCCTTAAGTCATTCGGGCCGAGCCAAGTGATGATTCCCCTGTGTATGAGTGAGTGCTGCACAATCCAGTCTGTGCACTCTGTTCCTGAATCGTAGGTGTCTTACGGTCATGTGATCGTGTTATTCCAACAACTACTTCTCCTCTTATTAGCGGAATCTACCTATTTAGGTTCTACACCCTTTTTTTTGCTACTTAGAAAAACGCTATTTATACGACATATGCTAGTGTTAGAAATTGGCATTCCAACTTACGTAACTTAAACAACGTTTGCGTTAAGGTAGATTAGATATTAGCTACAGTATAATAACTGTTACGTATAAGATATAACGTGGTTGGTAAGCGAGTCGAGGGTCGATACCTCAAAGACGAAACCGTCGTCTACCAGAAGCCAACCAGACGAATCTGCTTCCTCGAGAGATTGGACGGCCATTGACCACACCTTCACGGGCGTCTTCTAGTCGGACGGGGCTCCCTCCGCCCTGGTGCCCACGATGGTGATGATTATGCTGTGTGGGAAGCCAGTGAGTGTCTCCTCCACCTTGATCAAACGACAGGCCCTGACCTCCGGCTTCTGCAGACGATGGCCAGTGTTGAGTACACGCCTCAGAACCGGCAGCGGTTGACCATTAGGGAAGGAAGAATCCGGCCTGGAAGCCCTAAGCTTGGGGGCATGCAGGAGGCAGACGGCTGGTGGCACAGGTTCTGTCCTGGTCTGGGAATGTCACAAGGCAGAGTGCCTATACAACGCCAAGCAGACAGTCAGGGGTCAAACGTATGGAAGACCGCTGCTAATGAAACAAAACACCTTGCCCTTAAGGGAGAAACGCCCCGAGCCAAGGCTGCTTGGCCCAGCCAGCCCTACGCCGCCTGATCTCTGATCTGATGCGTGACTGTACCAGCCTTGGCCCCATCCCTGTAGTCCTGTCTGCAGGCACAGCTATCGCAAGTCTGGATCAAACGCAACGAGAGGGAACAAAGGGATCATATCGGCAAAGGGCTAATGCTGCGTCTAACGAGGTGTTCGCGTGAACCTGTCGATACGTCTGTTGCAGCAACAACAGGACAGACAAACGTATAGAAGACCGCTGCTAATAAACACCGTACCCCCCCACCCCAAGAGGGTTACCTTGACCACCGTTTCCGTCCTAGCCCCTAGAGCTGCCTCTACGGTCTGATCTCTGGTCTAATGCGACGCTGTGCCGGCCTCTGCCCCGCCCCTGCAGTCCCCTCTCTAGCCTAATGTCTGCCATGGCCTGTGAAGGGCTCGCCTTGTTGGCCGTGTCTGGTGTGTCGTTTGCGATCTCGTTCCAGGTATCCTAGGTCAGCACTACGTGATCACCCACTAAGGCCTGCAGTTAGGGGAACAATAGGCGCCTCGTGCGGCGGGCTGGCGTCGGGAAAAGCGGGGCCGCTCCGGCCCGCCCACGTGTGTGCTCAAGCCGCCTTCGGAGGGCCGCTCGGACCCCCATCCCCCACCGGCACCGCCGCTATATAACCCTTCCGCCGCCTTGCCACCCTGCCTTTTTTCCCCTTCTCTCTTCGCCAACCGTTGCGTTGCAGGCGCCGTGGGTGTATTGGGAGTGGCTGGTGCGCTGTCCGCCGCCGTCCTACCCTAGCCCCCGGGCCCGGCCCCGCCCGGCCCTTTGCCCTCTGCCCTGCCACCGCTGCTCTTTGGCCACAAGGCTGCTACATGGGACTAGGTACCGCATAAGACATGAGATGCCGCTGCACGGGATGGTACACATGGGACTAAATATTGCTCTAAGGCAGTCTGTCTGCTTAGGGTTTTTCTGCAATTAAGGCTGTTAGATTTTATATGTAGTAACGTGGTTGATAAGCTCGGCGATCAGACAAGCTCGGCGATCACCCGACCGGACAAACTAATCTTTCACCTTTACATACACATCACACTATACTCAGCAATGTCCCTTATGAATAAAGAAGCTCAATTGAACTTAGCTATCCAGGCAATCAAACAAACTAAAAATCTTAGTATAAGAGCCGCATGCCGGATCTACTCAGTACCCTACTCAACGTTACGCGACCGAATTAAGGGAAAGCTGTCACGACGCGACGTATTGCCTAGCTTACGAAATTTGACTGCGCTTGAAGAGGAGAAGCTAGTTGAGTACATTCTAGACCTGGATTCCCGATCGTTTCCTCCTCGCCTCAGTGGTGTGGAAGATATGGCTAATCGACTGCTTGCCGACCGCGACGCACCCCCAGTTGGGAAGCGCTGGGCTTCAAACTTCGTCAAGCGACAACCACAGCTTCGGACGCGCTTTTTTCGTAAGTACGACTATAAGAGGGCCCAATGCGAAGATGCGGGCGCGATAAACGCGTGGTTTCGCCTTGTGGCGAACACAATCGCGAAATACGGCATCGTGGACTCCGACATCTACAACTTTGACGAGACTGGTTTTATGATGGGCCAGATTGCATCCGGAATGGTCGTCACTAGTGCCGAAAGGCGGTCAAATACGAGAATGATGCAGCCTGGCAATCGTGAATGGGTTACAGTCATTCAGGCCATTAGTTCGTCAGGCTACAGCGTTCCGCCGTACATCATCGTTGCAGGCCAATATCACCTCTCCACCTGGTATACTGAAACCGGTCTCCCACGCGACTGGGTCATTGCAACGTCTGAAAATGGGTGGACAACAAACGAAAGAGGCCTAGATTGGCTACGGCACTTTGATCGGCATTCAAAACTGCGTGCAAGTGGTAGTTATCGCCTCCTTATCGTCGATGGGCACGAAAGTCACCACGCCGCCGACTTTGAGATATATTGCAAGAAAAACAATATCGTCACACTCTGCATGCCGGCTCATTCGTCTCACTTGCTTCAGCCCTTGGACGTTGGGTGTTTTGGGCCACTAAAGACGGCATACGGTCGACAAATTGAGGATAAGATACGCCGGGGTAATACGCATATTGCGAAAGAAGACTTCTTCCCTGCGTTTCGTAAGGCTTTCACGCAAGCTATCACGGAAAATAACATTCAGGGAGGATTCAGAGGAGCAGGGCTTGTCCCTCTAAGCGCAGAAAGTGTGCTTTCAAAGCTTGATGTCAAGTTACACACTCCAACACCTCCAGGGTCCCTCCCAACAACACCCCCTGCGTGGACTTCTCAGACGCCAAACAACCCAACAGAAGCATCTTCTCAGTCTGAACTCATTAAAAGGAGGATATCCCGCCATCAGAATAGCTCCCCAACTTCAATTATTGAAGCTGTAGAGCATTTATCAAAGGGAGCGCGAGGATTTATGCACCAGATTGCCTTATTAAGGTCGGAGGTCCAGATCCTTCGAGAGGAGAATAACCTGCTTAGCCGACGCAGGAGGGCTAAGAAAACCCGTCTCAAACAAGGAGGAAGTCTTAGCCGACGCAGGAGGGCTAAGAGAACCCGTCTCAAACAAGGAGGAAGTCTTACTATAGCTGAGGCAGAGGACCTTCAATCACAGAGAGAGGCGACAGCTCAGATTGAGGAGGAAACGCGCCGGAGTAGTGGTCGCCGACCGAGGACTGAGACGGGCCAACGGCGGTGTGGCGTCTGTGGGAACACCGGTCATAATGCGCGAACATGTCAATTTGTCGAAGAAATATCTGAGGAAGAGGACCTTTATTAGTTTGAATTCAATTGATTTCCTGGGTGTTGCTTATTAGTTGGAAATGTGCTGTGGTTGCGGTTGGGTGATCGCCGAGCTTGTCTGATCGCCGAGCTTATCAACCACGTTATCACTTTGACCTAATTACACAAATCTAGTTATTTTTACTCCTAAGTGCAAACAAACAGTCCTTAAATTTTAGATTTATTCTAGCTACCAAGGCACAGATCCCATTTACCGTTGTTCCGAAGTGAAAACCCTTCAAAATACGCATGGATCATGCCATCGAAGCGATCCTCCGTCTGGTAAAAACCCCAAATAGCATCAAGAACACAGTTCAGGCTTTTTCCTTCTATAGTAATTTCGAATTCGTCGTCATCACAGAGCAGTGTATCATCCCAGTGCTCAACACACAGAACGGTAGGTAGGGAGTCCCATAACATAGTCTGGTCGAATAAGAGGGTTTCTCTATCATCTACAGTAGCCCTGTTAGAGAAACCGTTATTATTAATGACAGCTTCCTCGGGAGGCTGACAAATCCGCCAGCTAATATTGTTTAAGATTCTAAGATTTTTCCAGTCGTATGGCCTGCTGAGTTTGGCGCAGTTTTGAAGAATCAATGCAGTTGAACGACGAGCTCTCTCGTCCATTGATGGAAAGCTCTTTGTAACACAGTTATAGTATCTTAGTAGCTCTTTAGACTGCAGAGATGATTGTAGATAAAGCTGTTCCTGGTGCGACTGCGTGAGCATAGAGAGGGTGTTTGTCAAGCGGAAAAGCTGTCTCCTATGAAAGCTACAGGAAAGAAGCCAGACTCTCCAAATTCCTTCAGTAAACTCAAAGATATTTTCAAGCAATATTGCGTCTTGGTCTTTACGAGTATTCTTACACTTTTTATCCTTAACCGTGGTAATATTACATGTTGAAAAGTTTAAGGACATCCTGTCATCAGGTAATTGTGTTTGACCTAGCTTTGAAGGAGTGTCTCCTAGATGTATAGCGCAATACTTCTTAGCGGCTTCCTGATAGCGATACTGTAGGGTCCTTTGTAGATCCTCTGGGACTTTTTGTTTTGTACATTTAGGGAATTGGCATTTGGTTGATTCTCCCATGAGTCTATAAAAAACTGACACATGTGCCTATATATATATACTAGTAGATCCTAGATCTTATGGTTAACGTAAGTCAGTCTTTCCAGTAATGATACGTAAAATCTTTACGTTCCCTTGTGAAAAGTGACGTTAAGGTAGATAGTATCAGCGAAGGCATCGATGACTTAGCGCTTAGATCATCCTTATTTAACACACCTTAACGTATCTGCATAGCAAGTGGCCCATCATAGCGAGTGGCCCACTTCCTTATCGTACGTAAAACCCCTATTATCAACTATTTATTAAAAATCTATTTTTAGCTAGAAATACAGTAGATTTTCTATTTTAGAGTTTGATAAGAGTTAGATTCTAGAAAATAATATTTTAGAAATTCTATCTCTAGCTTTATACCTAGATCTCTTATCTAGCAGCTAGATAAGCTAGCTTATGTAAGGTAGTATAACAAATAGGGTAGGAATATCTAAAATCTTCTTTTTTAGAATCTAACTCTTATCAAACCCTAAAATAGAAGTCCTACTGTATTTTTAGCTAAAAATAGATTTTTAATAAATAGTTGAAAAATAGGGGTTTTACTTACAATAAGGAAGTGGGCCACTCGCTATGATGGGCCACTCGCTATGCAGATACGTTATCTAAATATGCTCCTCGGGGTTTGATCGGTTGTTTCAGGAATTCTATAAAGTAAAAGGCGTAACGGGCTTCGTTAGATTTCAAACTTAACATCTTTTGTAGTAGTGGTGTGGGGTTATGTCTAACATGGAATAGCAGATTACAGCTGTACTTGCCAAGTACTGAAAGAGCAGCCGCTATCAGATTTAAGATGCAAAGGCTAGAAATGGCTTACTGGTAATCCGTTGTTTCTCTTTTCTATTATGATTTTTAAAGCCGGTTAAAACCGTTGTCTGTCTGGTTCGATTCTGGCTCTGTTAGCAAAGGCTCCACTAATGACTTGCACTTTACAAAAGGCGTCTACTTACCCATGTGGGTAGCAACTCCATACCACCAATACTAAAAGTGTTAACTGCAGGATTTGGCGACGCCCAATACGCCTTTTACTGTACTTCTGTTGGTATGAGAGCACTAATCATAAGCAGCAACATCCTCTCTGTTAGGTAATAGGTTGCTTGTTGTGATAAGGTCTGTCTCTCTAGTATAAGCACAGTCCTGTTTTCTAGCTGTCCCACTTAAACAAGGGTCTGGGCTCTTGTGACATAGTTACGGCCGCATTTGGCTGGGGATATCTGGCTGGGAAATGCAGCCGACACCGGGCTAAGCTTTTGGCTAAGGCTGGCAGTGGCTGAGGCTGCCCCTAACTTCCTTCTACTTGATTACATTAGGTAGCATTACCACCAGGAAGCAACAAGATCAACTTTAACCTACTAATCTATTCAAAATTACGTTAGATGTACGTTAGATGTTAGCAAACACTACATTAACAACTATAGCAGTAATAGAACAAAGCTATCCGCTATCATGACACCCCTACTTTCTGTTATATTTGCGTAACTGACAAGGCGGAACCAAACAATTCCAACCTCAGATCTATGTTCTAACGTTGGCTATTGCATCACTTATGCCCTCAGTTGGCATCGACACCATGGGATATGGTAGCTAACGAAATAAATGCGTTTACAGCCGCACTCTTACCTGCATCTTCTGCAGACCTGCTAGCGTTCATGACCAGGCGGCCCACCCTGACTTGCTCACTTGCACTCATCCATGTCACGGGCCAGCTAGTCAGCTCCAATCGTAGGTCACCAGGATATTTTCTTACGCGGCAGTTGGACAAAAGAAGCTATATTAATTAATGCAGCACATGGCGCAAAACCAGTTGTGTCCCCTGTAGGCAACTCTCCTCTATTCCTACAACTTGGCTTACAGGTACAAAGCCGAGAAAAGCTAGTCACCAGCCAGGTGGCCAAGTTCGCAGCCGATGCGCTTGACGGTAACCGAACCTCTAAAGTTAGTCTTATTCGACGCTTCACAAACTTTGATTTCATCACCAACCACGGTGAGGCTAGTGACTGGGGGTGAAAGAGGTTTGACGCACGAAGCTGTTTTCGAGGACAACGAACCCGGGACCGTGATATCAGTTGAAAAATTCGATTTCACCGTCGCCCAGGCGAGTGTCGACGAGGTAGAGTTCATTGAGGCCTGGACCCTCGGATTCGATGGGAACTTTGTGGGATTCCCGACAAACGGCAAATGCGGTAAGGAGGAGCTGGACCCATGACACGAAGCCTTCCACTCCTGATTTCCAGCCTGTGCATCTGGGGTTCGGTTAAAAAAATGCGCACCCAAATTACACGCTTCACCTCGGCACGCAGTGTCACCTGTCACCTGTTCAGGTCACTTGCCTGTGCAATCCAACAACACTGCAATGCGAAGCTTGGCTTGCGTTTGAAAATGAGTCGCAAGGAATGGAGATGAAAGGCTTCCAGTGGTAGGGTGTCGCGAAAAAACGACGCCGTCCAAACTTCGTCCCCGTCAGCAACATCTGTGTCCCCCCCACCCCCCCCCCCCCCCCCCCCCCCCCCCCCCACCCCCCTGCCCCCCTAATTACATACATCTCACTGTGTACGGTATGTAAGATGTAGCAGCATCCGGCGGTCCTAATATTCATGTATTGAGTCGGAAGAGCTGATCACCCCTTTGTACGGCAGCCTGCAGGGAGGAGCCATTAGTCGAGGGTGGGGCCCACCGGAGGAGCACCGGGTGACCCGCTAGCGCCTTGACATGAGGGCTCGGGGGGTCATTAGCCCGCTAGGGAACATGGTTGCGGCGTTACGGTATGAGTTACCAGTTAACACCGCCGTAATGACGGCAACTCGTTATAACTCAGTAGTCTCATCGTTGCAACTTCGATTTCCAGACAGAATGGAGGTGAGTAGGCGCGAATTGGAGTACATTTCCCGAAATTATGGCATGTAAGAGGAATATTGATGCTGACGAGGGAAAGCGTCGCGACGCGACATCGGTGGGGTGATCTGAGACTTTTGGGTCCCCACTGTATGTTGAGTTAACCAAATAGTAACAGATGGGATCAGCAAGCGTTATATCCAGTGCGTCATCCTACTCGGTTAGTTACACCGGTTAGTAGGGCGAAACTTCACAGGCGTCACATGCGTTGCGTTTCATTCCTGTGAACCATCAACGAAAAAGTCGCATGCTGAGAGTTGCGCAGGGGTGGCAGCAATAGTATAACTTGCTCTTCCAGTAGTTGACTATTTCCTTTCCGCCTGTACCTTTCGAACCAGACGACTGTGTGCACACACAAATCATGGACATTTCTTGCCAGATTTCCAATACCATGGGTAGCCCTATCGAGGGGGTTTATGTCACTCTGATGTGTATGGAATACCCTAGTATTTCGTTTTCCGGTGTGACGGGAACCGATGGGAGGTCACCCTGGACGTATACGGGATCAAGTCCAAATTACGTCGGAGTCGGACCGTCAAATGCCCATTGGCAGCTAACCCTATATCCACTTGGCGAGAAAATGCCGATCATTCCCGTTGTCTTGTTCGTTCCCACCTCCGCTCATGTATGGGTTGACTTAACGCGGTGTGGGTATGCGGTTGACTTCCAGTACCCTGATGAAAATGGGATCGGGAATAGTAACCGACAAGGAATAACTGCGGCTATGAAGGTCATGCTGAGCAAGAGAATCAAGATGTTATCGCCCTGAAGAGTATAGGAAAGTCGAATACATGTAAATAATAAGCTGTACTGCCCTGAATGAGCCCAGAACGATAGATTTCCGCTTTCTAAATTCAGATCCATGCGAACTTTTGCGTTCCCTTCTTGGTCAGCAGATGTCAATAGATCTTCCGATGTCACCTTTGCAAGAAAATATCATTTTATCTTCCATCCCACCAAGGCCTATCCCAAAGCCAAAGAACAGCCTCCATCTGGTTGAAGCGAATCGCTTCGTCAGGGTGGAAGCTCGTCGGCCTCAAGGGTTAAGCCTATGTTCCACTCCACGTAGTGGTACTCTTATCGGTCAAGCGTAAGCCAAGACCATAGAGACAGGCATTCTGGAGACATCCGAATAGCGCAACGATACAACAATGGACGACAAGAGCTCCGGACCGAAAGGGCAGATGGTAATCGAGGGAGGCGAGGGAATGAGACGCGAACAGTGCGCCTTTTACTCAATGGACAGCATCTTGAGGGGAGTTACAACGCCCGCACCATCCCCTCGACTAGGAACCTATCCTCTTTAGTCTTTAGTGACGAGACAACTCAGAATATTTCATGTCAATGCAAGACGAAAATCAGCGACACACGACATAGCCTTTGCCTTTGCTAACTTCGAATCGGCAGACATTATTATGATACAGGAGCATTGGTGCACCTACGACGCACCAAGGACCCTCAACAAGACACATCCCGACTATACTATCTGCTCCCCTATACTTCAGTGGGGGGTAGATAACATGAATCAAGGGTCCTAACGTATGTACGGAATGACTACACAGATATAGGCATACAACACATCAGCTTGCTGGGGGTTTCAGTGATGCGGACCTTCTACTCCAATGTCTATCGGGAGCCACAATCCCACGGCGTCCTGTACGCACAGAAGGCAAAAAATGCGATGGTGACAATGTTCAGGCCCTGTCCACAAGGTTGGGGATGTGACAGTAGCAGCGAATACGCCGGTGAGAGACGTCTTCGCTTGCAAGGAGAGGGTTAACGTGGGCAAACGACGCTTGTCCGCCGATCAGCAGACTGTAGGCGCTGCACCCGGGATCCTCCTCGAAAAGCTGGCGCAGGCGCGCGACGGCGAGGAAGCCGGCGGGCGAGGCGGCGTCTAAAGGCTTGCTCAGCAGAGACGAGGCGAGGGGGGTGCACAAGACACATGCAAATCGCCGATTCGTCTTGAAGATGAACCTCAAGCTGGGCGGAAACAATCAGCTGATTGACAGCTCCCAACTTGGGCTTGTCAGCAGGGATAAGACAATGGTCGTCGGGATCAACGGGACCCACACGTCTCCAGATTCGAGCCGCCGTGCGCCGAGTGTTGCCGGAATGGTCGCCAGCGTGGATAGATGGCTCGGACAGTAGCATGCTGTACTACGAATCCAGTCTGAGGTGCGCCAGGAAATAGTGTCGGGCTCAGCGGACATGTTTAAGTCACGACTAAGACTCTGGAAAGACATTGGAAAGCACCGAGACATGCCTGAAAATATCCTCGTGTATCGCAGCGGGGTCTCGGAATGCCAACACCAGATGGTCGTTGGCAAAGAAGTACCTCTCATGTGCAAAGCATGCAAGAAAATGTACCCGCCCGCCGATCAGAAGAAGGGGCTTCCGCACTCCACGGTGGTCATCGTCGGGAAGCGCCACCACATTCGCTTCTACCCTACTCGAGAGGCCGATGCGGACCGCTCATCCAACCCGAAGCCCGGAACCATAGTGGACCGAGGCGTGACCGAGGCACGAAACTGTAACTTCTTTCTGTAAGCACACGCGGCCGATCAGGGAACCGTGCGACCCGCGCACTACTTCGTGGTGCTGGACGAGATATTTCGCAATCGCTACAAACGTATTCCGCTGCCCTTCCAGAACTTTGCTGATCTGCTCGAAGATCTGACGCAAAGCATGCGTTACATCTACGGGCGCGCCACAAAGGCCGTTATTATCTGCACGCCTGCCTACTACACTGATATCTTGTGCGATCGAGCAAGATGCTACCTAAGCGGAGTTTATGCCACCTCGACCTACTCAGCCGCATTTTCAGTGGCCTGAAGTACTCAGGGGCAGTCAGTGGGAAATTGGGACGTGGGGACTCATCCGAAGTTAAGCAGCAGCATGTTTTACATCTAAAATGGCAATTTAGGCCACTTGCGGTGTACGTAACGTGACACGCGGCGTGGAATTTGAAGCGAAATTGTATCTGTGAATTGAGCAACTACAAAGGAGTTGCTAATTTGCAGCTGATATAGCTGGTTCGCCCAGTCATGATTTGTTCGCAAAAACGTCCAGGACGTTACGTCCTGGGCCACCTGGAGTGTCGATGTACCTCCAGCCCAGCCAAAAGGTCGAATTTATGGGTTAAGGTAAAGGCAGTCTATTTGGACATACCTTGACCCGTCCAGACTGCAGATCGGAGGATTGCTCGGGCTGCGTTATTTTCATCTTGCGATCCATTGCGTAGACGTCCGAATGATGCAGAATAGCAAGAACGGACCGAAATTTCGGTTGACGGCCACGCGTGGTCAAACTGAACAAATGACCCATGCCAGTAGTATGGGAAGCGGTAGATGCGTTAACACCTACAACCAAGCCGTCTATTATGCGAAGAGATGGTGGACAGCCGATCTTACTCAAAGCTTCGGCTGTCAGTCAAATCTCGCTCTATGGGCTGATCCTGAACTTAGTAAGACGCACCCAGAATCTCTGGGTGCGTCTTATGTAAACAAGTATCCTCGACAGTGCATGGACGCAGAACGCTTGACCTATCAACCTAGCCATCCCTGATATCTTCCATTTTTACCACATTCACAGTTACTATGTTTCCAGTAGGGCTTACAACAATTGAAGTGCTCATAAGCCATACCTGCCTTATCTGTAACGTTCACTGCATCCTGCCATCCGCTTGTATCGCAGTTAATCAAGTTATGCCTTTCGATTTGCGTGACATAACCATGTCTCTCTGTCTGCTGCTCCAATCTTGATTTGACATGTCCTTCTTGAAAAACATTTTTCCCGTGATAAAAGGCACGCATCCTGAGACTTCTAGACAGACGGCCCTTTTTTGAGACTACAAGAGATTCAAGCTTGAGCAAGGTTTATATGCAAAGGATACTTTTTTTAGTCTCACCAAGGGGGTGAAGCCGCTGTAGAATTTCTACTGGCGCTCATATCAATGCATAGAGCATTATTATCAATCTCTGCAGTAACGTAATTGTACAAAACAAGTAGTAAGGTTCTGATTACAACTAAGTGCGTAAGACTACGTCAACATGCTTGAGTCCTGGCAAAATCGGCAACGAGAGTATGCTCAAGTTGCAACACCGACTTTTAAGGTGTCGTCAATGAATTGATGTGTATCATAGCGTTGCCTAATCGTTTGTCAAAGCTTTTAGTCAACAAAACCGACGTTCAGGATATAAGACCCTGAAGCTCCCATCATATCTAAAATCCTCTTACCACGATGGTTTCTCGATTCAATGCAATCTTTGCCGCTGGTTTAGTTGCCTTAGCCAGGGCTGACTCGCTATTTATAAAACCTCACATCTTATACGGGTCTTCTGTTGGGGTCTTAGGCTGCAAAATCAACCACAATCGTGTAGCGCACTGGCCGAGTGAGGTTGACTGCAATACGATTTGTGTTAAAGTTTCGCATGGTGGCCGGAGCCTCCACCTTTTGAAGGTTGACAAGTCTCGGGCATCTTATGATATAAGTTACGATGCGTGGAACTATTTGGTGACAGGGAAGTCTGCTCTAGAAGCACCGGCTACTGGGGGTGGGGTCCTGATGGATTATAAGTTTGTGGAAGCGGAGGAGTGCGCTCATCTTCTCTCGCATGGTAAGCTACCATTGTCTGCATCAAACAGCATGAACTATTTAGAGAAATGTTTATCTCAGCCAGATAGTTGGGTGTCACAAAACTACCAACTCTATAATATCCTTCAGGGAAACGATTGTTCGCAGGGATACGATGAAACCTGCATTTTAGATCTGTCTCTCGGCTATAACCCAGTGTGCCCGCATATCCTTGGGTTTCCCGCTATTCTGAAGGGTCACACTGTAGTGAACATTCCGTATCCCACCAGGCAATAGCTAGGAGTAGTTACTAGCTCATTCGTAGCTAGTTCTGGGACACACTTGTGACTCTGCCTAGGCAAATAAAAATTGTTATAGGAGATATGATCTTGTCGTGATACCCCCAGCCCGTCCGGGTTATCCCGGCCGTCATCGGGGCATTCCTGCCACATCACTGTTTCTTCGAGCCATGATATCTTCGTTCATCTGGGTATATAGATCCCAGCAGACCCTTCCCTTTGTATGTTTAGTCCTAGAGGGAAGAGGCACTTGTAGATACGATTTCTGCGCCCTATTCTTATGACAGGGCTTGATAGTCAGCCCCCAAGGTATCACTACATAACTTAGGCTGTGAAAATAAATCCCAGGGAAGTGAGTCTTTTCAGGGTGCGCTAGCTTTGTAATATCCACATTATATTACACCATTAAATTCCATCATGACACGACACATAAGACCCAAACACAATAATCCCCTGGTATTAAACTGCTGACCCCTAGGCCGCTGTAGCACACGGTAACCATGGTGAAAGACGCGGCTAATGGCGAGATAGGCTCTGTCTGGTTTGATACCATCTTCAACACTAATACAGTTATTAGTGTGGCCAGAGGAATCCTGTAATAATCGAGGTAATTGAAAAATTTGTCCGGGGGCACCACCTGCGGAATGGAACAATCGCGGTTGAGATGAAAGTACAAAACGCGGATTATGTGTGTTCTTTATTGAATGGGTTGGGACGTGCAGCACATGGCAGATCCAAAATGCTGTCCAGCCAACCATATGCGATAAGAACATAACCTGTTTGTCGGTGATGTCTCGAAACATGTTGAATTATTGGAGTGGGGTGGGGTGACTAGTCCAATCAGTGCAGTTTTCTTTCTTTCGATTAAAGATGTACTTATTTATGTAAGCTAGGTCCGATCGCGCGAAGGATACAAGGGGGGGGGGGGCAGAACCGATCAGACTTAGAGACACAACTCAACTCACATTTCTCAAACTTTTCTTGCAAGGTCCCTTGGATCGAACCAGAGCCTTTTTCCTAATTTACCCTCGAATGTAATAACACAAGACGATGGGGAGAGTCTACTCCTTCGATCGGTCCAAGAGCAAGCCCGATCAGGACAACTTTTGAGCCGATTGAGGAGGCATCTTGTGTTGCCTTGGTGGGTAGCGGTGTTTCTATCTAGATCACCACACCGCTGTGGTATTTTATACGCTGCACGCTTTCAATATGACGAGAAGAATTCGAGTGGTGGTTGCATAGACGTCGGCTGTCTCAGATACTCAGACCTAAGAGTTGTGCTTTGGATGGTAGAGCGTCTATTATATTATGTCTGACATTAAGATTCTTGCTATCACAACCACTTCCTCGCCATGTCCAAGTAGGTTATTCCTGACGAAAAGCAGAGTAATATAAGACGGCTTGTGTCTTAGTAGGGACGGCTTCTGCGCTTGCTGATGCGTATTTGTACGGAGTTTCGAACACAAGATGACATGTAATATTTCCAATACCGATCATGGCCATCAAGATATACCAGAACATCAGAGTCATCGACTTTACGCCACTCTGATTGCTGTCAGATACGAAATGAACTTGCTCCAGAACAGGCTGGAGTCAGTTGAAAGACAGCGGAAATGCCAAGAAATCGTGATATCCCTACAGATGCAGTACATTGAGGTCTTGGAGAAGAGTTTGAAACCGATGACGCTTATAAACCTGGCCGAGACCGAGATCAGTAAGAGATATAAAACTATGTATACATTTTAATATAGCCGAAGTCTCTTTTAATGCACTGCTACGCTTGCATTTTGATTCAACAGGAAATACATCCCGCTGGATGATGATAAATCGGGGCAGTTATGCAGGTGTAGACACGACAGGACTGTTTTGGCCGCTCCAGAAAGGGACAAAGGAAAAGACAAATTCAGGGGTAAGTCAAAGCACCCACTTTTCGCCCACCCCCCCATTTCGCCCACCCATAAACGAGGCTATCCCCATCATAACCACCAAGTTCAATTAACTATTGACTTCGTCTAGCTGCCACCACAATACAGCTTTCAGCTTCACTAGGTAAATCAGCCTCGCTGGATTCATCTGTGATATCATCTTTTTCGCCAGCTTCGATCTGAGCCTTCTGGATGTCCTTGATGTTGGCGAACTTAGTGTTTGGGTCGATCTGGACTGTCCTTCTTTTCCTTGCTGCAGTATTGGTGACTTGGGCCTGCAGAAGCTCCAGCTGGTGCTGGGCAGTAGCCAGGCTGTAGGCCTGCTCGCTGAAGCCTTTTTTCACCTTCATGAAAAGGAGGCGTTGAGTACTGGCATCATTATCCAGCTCTGTGAATAGCTTCAGTTGGCCAGCTAGATCCTTCATCTTCCTAGGCGTCGACCATGCCACTGCAGATGACGCAGATGCCCATCCTCCAGCTTCCCTGCCTTCCTTGCCTCCAGACTGCCCTTTGCTGACCTGATCTGACGATGCTGATGGCTTTGGTGTTGTTGGGAGCAGGAGGGAGCTCATAAGGGGTTTCGCCATAGAGACAGGCCATAGGCCAGCCCATTTCCAGCCACTCTTGATGTTCTTTATCGTCAGGCCTGCCAGACGAGCCTTTTGATAACAGCCAAGGAAGCTCCTTTTGCCTACAACAGTAGAGTCATTCCACTGATCATGGTATCCAAGCTCCTTCCTATAGGCTGCCTTCACAGGGCTGAAGACTGCAACATCAAGTGGCTGGAGAACATGGGAGGTATGTGGCGGTAGGAATGATAGATGGATATTATCAATATAGCAGAGCCACATAAAATCCGTCGTTGTGTGACTCCCATGGCCATCAACAACCATCGGACTTGTTATGGTCGAAAGCGACTTTGTTCTCAGCTCTCCAGTCGAGGATGCGTGTGATCTCCTGGCCGAGGATTGCAGCGTTACTCTCGAGCGAGGGGCTCACAGCCAGAACGCCAATGTCGTCTGCGTACCCAAACCGTAGCTTTGGGTCATCTGCTAGGATATCCGCGATATAGAGAAGAAAGATAATAGGAGACAGCGGGGAGCCCTGGGGCAGCCCGCAAGCCAGTAGGAAGTCCTTTGTTGTTGCGTCCTCCAGCCTGACTCTGGCAGTTCGATTCGAGGCAAAGTAGAATATCAGTCTGATCAGGGTACAAGGCCAACCTTGTTGGCGTAGCCGGACAATCAGCCGGTTCCGGAGGACAGAGTCAAAGGCACTTTGGACGTCCATCGTCACCAATGTGGCTGTGAGCCCTTTGTCAAGGGCCATCTCGATGTAGTGAGCGAGGTCGACCGCTGACCTGCTAAGTAGAGCCCCTATTTGTTGTGGGCTGTTCACCCCTTCTAGGATGGTAAGGTAGGACATTCTTCTGGCTATCAGCCTCTCGAGACCTTTCCCAAGACAAGATAGTAGGGCTATTGGCCGCCAGGATCCGGCCTTCGAGAAGTCTGTTTTCCCTGCTCTCTGTATCATAACGACCTCCGCCTTGCGAAAAGGTTGGGGAAGTAGCCCGTCTGTATGCAGGCTTGGAACAATTGTCTGACGGGCTCGGATAGAAGGTCCCAGCAAGCCCGCAGCAGCCGTGTTGTGATCCCGTCGACGCCAGGGGTCGTGGTCTTTGTCAGGGTCGCTTCCTCCAACTCTTCACTACTGATGGCATCATGCCAGGGTATCCGTCGTCGAGAGACCCGTAGGGACGTCGAAAGGGTCTCCTGGCAAGTCATCATGTGCACTGAACCTCTCTAGGAGGGCTCTTCGGAGTGCCTGGGCCTTACCCTGAGTGTCGTCGATCGTCCGACCATCCACTATCAACGGGGGGCTTTGACCCCCAGGCTAGCCTTTCGCCAACCCATGATCTTGTAGAGTTCTTGGTCCGAGGTAACTCCTTCAATCTTGGCAGCCCAGTAGGCCCGCTTAGCTTTCCTGACTGTACTCAGGAAGACCTTCTGCTCTTCGAGGATAGCAAGGCGTGGGGTGAGAAGGCGTAGGGTCTGCTCTAGCTCTTGGGCTTGTCGGCAGCAGGCCTCGCGGTACGTTCGGTGAGCTTCTGCGCACTCCTCCGTCCACCAAGGGGCCCCCTTCCCATGCTTTCCTCGTTTCTTCCCTACAGCCTGGATAGCCGTCGAGAGAAGGTCGGCTATTCTTCCAGCTTGGGTGTCCAACTCGACAGGGGTAGGTTCGTCCTGGAGAGTGGGTAAGACCGAGGCTCCTGCTCTGATCAGGTCTCTAAACCGGGGTAGGGCCGAGTCTGGGACTGATAGTGACCGTGGTTGATCTGTCTGTTGTTGTCGTTGCTTCTGAAGCGGGATTGTTGAGACAATTGCTTGATGATCGGCCCCTGGGTGCAGGTGTGGGCTGATCACTGCGTGTGCCAGGGGGATGTTCGAGAAGGTAAGGTCGAGTACATGACCTTGGGCATGGGTCGCAGTCCCTGTCTCGCCAATGGCCAATGAAAGACAGGCCGTGGCCATCTGCCCATTCTGCTATGTCGCTCCCCCTATTCCTGTTCCTCGATCCGGGCTCCTAGGAGTAGTGATGAGCGTTAAGGTCCCCTGCCACAAGGACTCTTTCTAGCAGCTTGTAGTCTAGGAGGGTTGTGGTCGTGTGATTGAGAAGATCTACTGGTTGCCTGTATACGTTAACCACGGTCATTGCGCTATCAACTGTGATCCATAAGATATCCCTTGTCTGTATGGGCCTCTGCTGCTGGGCCTTCCACTTCATCCCTTTCCGTACGTAGGTCATGACCCTAGATCTAGTTTCCCTGTCCTTCCAAGAATCTACTGGGACGTACGAATCGAAACCTGGGTGTGTGTTGATTTTCATTTTGTCAACATAGCCTATCCAGGGTTCCTGGACCAGTACAATGTCATTCAGCTCAGCCCAGCAGAGCTCCAGAAAAGCTGCATGTGCTGGCGACTGCTTCCCTACGTTACACTGGGCTACGCGCATCACCCCTGGAGAGACCCTGCTTCGGCTTACGTCTCCAAGTCGAGTTCCAGGTGGGTGTAGGCATTAGCAACGTTGTAATTCGGTTTCTGGGCTACCCTCTGGCTCCTGTTTAAGAGGGGTAGGATAGAGCGATTGGTCTGGGGAGTGCCCTCTGCGTCCTCGGGTTCGTCTTCACTCATGCTGCTGCTATCAGTGTCCCCGTCCCCGAGGCACATAATTCAGCCCTCTGAAGGTGTCCTTGTGCGTAGTCGCTTGGAGCCGAGCGGTTGATCCTGGCCAGGGGGAGAGAGTTCCCCAGGCTGTTGGGTGTTGTTCCGAGAGGCACTCAGACTGACCTCGTAGAGGGCGTCATATGCCTTCTGTCCAACCTTGCGGATCCGGGCCCACTCCTTCCGGTCTGGGAGAGTAGGGATGCCGTTCACCATCAGAGGCCTTGCTGGACAATTCTTGTGGCTGGCCTGGAATGGGCCGCAGCAGTTCACGCACTGAGGTTTGGCTGTACAGGACCCAGTCTCGTGCGAGTCTGAAGGTCTACTGCAGTTGTTGCAGAGCGGCTGCCGGTTGCAGTAGCTGTTTGAGTGGTAGCCCTAGCAGCTGGGGTTGTGTCTGATAAGCGTCTTCCTCTTCTGAATGAGCTGGGACCTGCCACTTTGGTTGAACAGTCTAAATGGTTGTATCTCTGTTGGGAATGAGATCACCCAAGAGACTTCGTTCGTAATGGGGTTCGGCCCAAGGCGGGATTGCCAGGCCCGGGTGGGCTTCTGCCTTGTCTGTGCAAAAACCTCGTCTTCGATCAAGACGGTTGGGTCCAGGGCGTCCCCGTCAACGCTCCACAGTTTGGCTGGACAGCGCGGGACGATGTAGGTAAACCACTTTATCGGGGTCTCTATCTTGTAAGCCCCTAAGCAGCCCGCTAGTTTTTGCTTGTCTGCCAGGAGGCCTTGCTGGATCTGCTTGTTTGATGGCCTCAGTGAGTATCCGGTCGCAATGTGGTAGAAATGGGGGATATCTGCCAGTTGGAGGTCGAAGGTTCGGCAAACTGTCTGGCGGAGGGCAAAGGGAGCGTTCTTTCGCGCAGCCGGCAGGCCCTCCTCCGGGATGCGGACGAAGACCCTGAGGTCATCTTTCGGTTGAGGTTGGGGCTGGGGTTGAGCCTGTGATTTGGTTTGGGGTCTGGCCTGCGGGCGGGTCGGAGCCCGGTCAGGGTCCGGAGCTGTACCTGGTGCCGAGGCCGTAACGGCGGCCCAGCTCCGGGTCAATGTTGGAGCATTTTCCCTGTTGGTGAGCTTCTTTAGGGCTTGGATCACATAGGCCGTAGCCTCTTTCGCGATCTGCTTCCTGGGGCCCTCAAAGCTGGAGACGACATTATCAACAGATTGCGCGATGGTTAAGAAGACGTCCTTGCGGGCCTCATAGTGCCTGGCCTCCTCGTCCAGGGCGGACAAGACAGAGCCAGTGGCGGTCCTACCAGTGGCTGGAGTTGAGATCGGAGGCCCCTTTGCCGATGGGGAAGCCGGATTGAAGGCGTTAGGCTGGCTTCCCGCGAGGCTGGGCCGGAGTGGCTGAGTCTCGGTATTGCGGCGGCGTTTAGCCCTTGATGGAGAGGTTGGCTCTGGAGGTGGCCCAGAGCCCCGATCGGGGCCGGCCGGTGAGGCCGGCAGCGGTCCGATGCCCGCCGGAGGCTATGAGGCCATTGCGGAAGGGCTCCGGAGCAGAGAAGTGAAGAGTTTTCGGCTGTTAAGGGTCCGTGTGGTTCACCACCTGATTCACTAACAGCAGATGCCAAGAAAATTTAGGCGAGAGGGAAGTCCTCGGAATTTCCCTATCTGCCGCCAATTCTGAGACCCTCTTCCATGCTTGACTCAATGGCACGCAAATGATAAACGTACTCGCTTCTAATCCAGACCACAACTTTGCAGGGTTGCCATGTTCACGGGGACTGTGTTTTCCATGCAGTACTCGGAACACCGGCTAGTGTCTTTTACTGGGACGGCGCTTCCTACCTGCAGCCAGGATTCTCACAGAAGCTGGCCGTCGTCTGCAATCTATTCTACAGGAACGTTCGACCTCGGTTTGCGCGACAGGATTGGAGCTCAGAGGGTGCATGGCTGACACGTGGCGTCTTGCTCCGATATCTATTCCCGTTTCATCTTTGTGTGCTGTTCACGTATATTGACGTGATCTCATTATGTTTCACTCCACGGATGTGTTAGATTACACTCTAACTGTTAAGAAATATTACGTAACAACAGCGCAGAGTAGTGGTTAGACGTAGAAGCATAACAACGAATTAACCATAGGGACCCGTCAAAAGGCTCGATTAACGTGCTAGCTGGGTAAAACTGACAGACGTTTCCATTCAGCTACTTCGCACGGGATAATTTATATGTCAGCGGATTCCATCAGGGTCTCACTTTGAGAACAACCTGAAAAAAAGGCAGAAGCAGGTTGGTCTGAAACTAATCATGTGCACAATTCACATCTTAAAGTGTCAAGACTGTCTCAACCCCACATTGAGTCGACAAGTATGTGAGGGTACATCCCCTCATCGCATATGCCGGCGTGGTCGAACTAATTCTATCACCACATATGTTCCTGACGGTCATTGCGACTATTGTCGAGAGAAACCCGGCCCCTACCGCACTAGAAGTCACGACGCTGCGGTGCCTAGGATCAGACATAGGGTTTGCTTACGGAGAATACGGCGATGGTTCGTCTCAACAGTGTTGGAGCTGCGTTCGGACTTGCGTCGGAACTTGCGTTGTACTCGATTGCCAACCGGTGGACGCTATGTGAACTGTACAGTGGGGTGACATAAGTCTGAGATCACCCTACTAACACCAGCCTCCTGCATTTTTACCTCCTTACTTTAACTAAGTAGAAAACTACCAAATTTTGTATTTATATGGCAACTATTGTTTACTAATTAGTATCGTGTATACCAACCATGTGATTGGACTCCTTATTCTAGGCGCCGCGGCAGTGACTCAACTAGGCTCCGGATCTTCTCCTGTGGGATGGCTTCCCACGCAGCAGTCAACTAGTCCTTGAGTTTCCGATATCTAAATCATAGTTTCTCAAGTCGAATGCCTCTGGGTATAGCCTTTGCAGGTTATATTTCATCATTCGCCAGACGTGCTCGATTGGGTTGATATCTGGCGAGTAAGGTGGCTAGTCTAACTATGAAATACCCTGGTCAAGCACCTAGTTAACACGGAACTGTCCTCTGTGGGAGTCTTCTATGTCTTGCTTGAGTGTTGGACAACCTCGGGGATGGGAACAAGCTCCACCGGTTCCTGACTGGGACCAACTATTGCAGCTGAATAAACTGGCAGGTCTACAGAGGCTGGTTGGCAATTGACAATTCTCGTTTGCGAGCATATCTGCGTTACATGGGTGGTTTTGAAGGAAAGAAAAAAATTTGTTGGTTGCTTTGGAAGAGTAGCCTGCTATTTTCAAAAAACCACAACGAAGATGGACTGAAAGGGGAAAATGAAGAGAGTCGGTTACTGCGCAGCCGGATTTGAGGTAAATCCATCTTTGTTGGAATGCCGATCGGCGGACCGGAATATCCATGGGAAAGTGGATACAGCGGATGAATTGGGTCACTCAGATCACACTGTTCATCTCCGTCAGATCGATAATATGCCCTCAGTCTGCTGCCCTTTACTTCAGTCAACTTAGAGGAAGACACGCCAAACAATATACGAATAAACTCATCTATTGAGAAGTTCGTTCACTCGAGTGACCTGTGGTACCAACAGTCTTGCATAGTTATTGCGACACTGGCTCTTAGTCATTAATCCAAACCAGGCCCCGGTGACCTTGAGAGCAACATAGCCGCAGTCCTACGATTCCGTTGGAGCTGCGTATCGTTCATTTGGCCATTAGTCACCCCTTGCTCTTTAAATTCATTGATCCGAACTACGATTACAGTGTCAAGTCCAGTTGTGGCTTTTGCAACAAGGTCATCAAGAAATGTATCGTGTTAGGAATTGTTTGCTTCGGAACCGGCGGAATGTCGGATATCGGGATAAATCCGGATCCAATGGATTACGGGACAATCGGTGGTAATTTCTTCGTCCGCAATTGCCCCACCTGAGGCATCCTCGCCCGCTGGCCCTCATGGGCAACTTCGTGCCTGCCTCGCGGCAGGCGCAAGAATCACAAGAACAACACCACTACGATATTCGCCCACGTATAAATAGGCTTCATTTACGCCTGCTACTACTAGCGATACCTTGCGACCTGTGATACGATCAAACCAACAGGAATAAGCCGGTCTTAGCTGTTTCTCCAATACCCTAGCTTCTGAGCTGAACGTAGGTTTCAAATCAGTCTGGTTGGCAAATGATCTGAGGATTGTGCACAAAACAAGTAGATTAATTAGGAAGAGGGTGGTTCCGAAATAACATGGAAATACGATGGGGTTTCATGTTCTTTGTTGAGGATCTGCTCCTGGCTAGTTGCGTTATCACAGACCAAGCACAATCATGACCGCAAACGGGCGCGATTGAGCAGGTGACCTATCAAGAGCAATAACTACGATGCTGCCATGCGTCATATAACAGCTGTTACAGTGACATAAGAAACATAACAGCAATTGATGTGCTTCCGTGGCTGACCAAGGGAGATTAAACAGCGCGAAGCCCGATTCCGTTAGGCCATGTTTACACATCCCCGAAGATGATGCTGTAAGGGTCACCCATGCGGCGAGTCTTACAGTCACGATACTCTAGTCAAAACTAATGAAGTGACTGGAAATGCAACGATGTCCGTTGACAATGTAACTTATAGGCAGCGTAGCCTTGATCCTCTTCAGGCAGTAGTCCAATCCCCACTGACGTGCGTTCTAGGTCTAGCCTTCCCTTGCTTACCTTCTCCTAGACTCATACATAACGCTCTACTTTACCCCCCATTCCTCTCGTCTTTTCCATATACGCAATCATACTTGCTCCCGATCGACGGAAATTTTTATCCTAGCCCTGAGCCCCTCTAATCGACCGGTGTGCAGTCCAAGGCGTCCCTCTTCCTCTTTCCCTTTCAGACCTAGCTCGCCCCGGCACGAACTTATCTCGTCTTAAACACATTAGAGCCGCTACTTATTCTGACTCACTTACTCGAGAGGTTTCCTGTCCACCATTACCTTGCCGACACTCTGCGCTCGGATTCTTTTGTCTATCCAACATCCAGGCCGCCAATCGCGCCTCTCCCTCTATCAGCTCGCGTGCCCAGACTTTTTCACATCCCGCCACTGCTCCAAACATCTCGAACCCCAACAAACATCGCTACAAATACAACAACATCCCATCACCTCCCAGGGTTTTCACAGCCACAGCTGGTAGTCTTCATCTGTAACAGGCCTTGAATGTCAGTGGGGTCCATCGCGTCAAAACGATTTCATCTCACCTACATCTTCCGTCCAATTCCTGCCATCTGCATTACCTGTACCGCATAATCTCTAAAAACGACAAATCGAACACTGCAAAGGCCCATTTAGACCTCATTACATATGAAATGAAGGCCTCAAAAGTTCTCTACGCTATAGGATTTCTTTACGCTATAGGTTTGGCACAGCTAGGCTTGGCTGTCCCCGTCCCAGCAACTAGTTTGGATGCGATATCCTACGTCCCAGGCAAGCCAGGTCGTCTTGCCAGAGTCACTCGCCCGCCCGTGTTACGCCACTTGACATCAGTCTCTACTGTTACGGATGCCGAGAAATACGTCGGACAGAAAATTGGTTTCAAGTTCGACAACCGTCCAGTGTCACCATCCGAAAATATACCGCCGTCACTCGCTCTAGTTGCGCCTCAGCCACTAAAGACCACCTATCTTCTGTCACTCTCTGCGCAGCTACGATCTGGAAAGGAAAGAGTGTTGGACGTGGTGGGCGACGGAACTTCTGAGACGATCGAGTGCCGCCATGACAGCATCTTATGTGCTTTGTTCCAAAAGGATACTACGAGGACGAAATATTGCTTTTTGAGCCTTAAATGTATTTGCTTACTGTAAAGAGTACTGAGTACTACCCAGCCGTCTACAAGGTCGAACTGGCTGACAACAAAACTACAGGTACCAGACTATTCATTTTAGGTTGTTATCGCCTGTTCCTGTCTAGCAATGGCTTATTCACAGGCTACTGGGGTAGTGTCTAGACGGCACAAACTATTAACTCTACAATATTCCTCGGGGAAACGATTGTCTGCACGGGCACGATGAAACCTGCATTTCAGACCTGGTTATCACCCATAACCCAGTGTGTCCACATGCTCTTGGATTTCCCGCTATTTTGAAGGGCCATGCTGTAGTGAACAGTCCGTACCCCACCGGGCAGTAGCTAAGGGTAGTTACTGGCTCATCCATAGCTGGCTCTGGCCAACACTGGTATCGAGAGTAGAGCTTAGTGAATCTGCCTAGGCAAGCAGATTCGGTTATAGGAGCTAGAGTCTTTGTAGTTAGCCACCAAGGTATCGCTATGTAACTTAGGCTTTGAAAATCAATCTAAGGGAAGCAAGTCATTTCAGGGCGCGCTAGCTTTGCAATAGCTACAATAAATTACACCGTCAACTTCTACTGTGTAGCTTGGAAAAGGCTCAAACAATAGTAACTATGGGATAACCACGCAATTTCTTACTTATTTAGACTCTTACTGTATTTGATTTGAGAGAAAGGCTTACTGCTATTGCATATCAGCATCGCCGTGATCTCTTCATACAAAATGACACAGTCAATCTCTCTAAGTAGTTTCAATTTATAATCCGACACATAAGCTCCAGCCACAATAATCTCCTGGTATTCGACTGCTGATCCAGGCCGCTGAAGCACACATTAACCATGGTGAAAAATGTGTTCAATGGCGAGATGGGCCCTGTTTGGTTGGAGACCATCATCAACACTGATCCAGTCGTATGTATGTACTGGACAGTAGTCATTGAGAACATGTAGATTAAAGCTGGTACTGTCGCGACAATTCCGATATCGTCGCGCACCCACTTCTGGGCCACCCCCACATATGGGTCACCCTAAAATGCTTGATTACCAACCTCCTCCTGCAACTTCAAACTATCACAACATTTCCAACCTCATCCGAAAGGCCTCATCTTTTCAGGTCACCTTTTCCCAGGCATTTTGAGCCAGTACACCGAAGACAGAGTCAATCAAGCACTCGAGGCTATTTAAACCGGTCAGAGTATAAGGAAGGCTGTCCAGCAGTATGGTGTCCCAAGGACTACCCTTCAGCATCGACTCCAAGGCACCCAGGTAAGGGCAGCAGAATTTTCTGATCTGCAGAGGCTCACAGTGAGCCAGGAGGCCAAGTTGGCTGAATGGGTGCGAATCCAGCATGCCCTTGGGCTTGCCCCTACCCATCAATAAGTGAAGCATTTCCCAGAAAGAATCCTTCATGACATGGGGGATACCCAACCTATAGGAAGAGGCTGGATCCAGACCTTTATAAAGAGGAATCCATCAGTCAAGGTCAAGAGAAGTTGCCCTATTGATTCTAAACGTGTTAATAGGGCATCTACTGAGGTCATCAGGGACTGGTTCAAGCATCTCGCCATGCCAGAGATCATCAGCATTAAACCAGCCAACGTTGAATGGCTGCAGAAGGTCTTCCTCCCTCAGACTGTCCCCAGGGCAAGGATGAGGTCAGACTGAAACAACATCCACCTTCTTACCTCCACACACCTCCCATATCCTCCAGCCACTTGACCAGTCAGTCTTTGGCCCTCTAAAGGCAGCGTATAGGAAGGAGCTTGAATACCTCAGTCAGTGGAATGATTCTACTATTATAGGCAAGAGAAACTACATAGGCTGTTGTCAGAAGGCTCGTCTGGCAGGCTTGGCGATAGAGAACATCAAAAGTGGCCAGAAATACACTGGCCTATGGCCAGTCTCTATGGCCAAACCCCTGATGAGCCCATTGCTGCTCCCATCAACACCAGGGCCATCAGATCAGGCCTGCAAAGGGCAGTCTAAAGGCAGCGAAGGGCAGGTTGGAAGTAAGGAAACTGAAGGATGGGTATCTGCGTTATCTACGGTGGCATGGTCAACGCCAAAGAAGATGAAGAATCTGGCTGGCCAACTGAAGCTATTCACAGAGCTGGATAATCACGCTTCTACTCAACGCTTCCTATTCAGGAAGGTAAAAAAAGACTTCATTGAGCAGGCATATGAGCTGTCAACTGCCCAGCACAAGCTGGAGCTTCTGCAGGCCCAGGTTAATAATACTGCAGTCAGGAAAAAGAGGGCAGTCCAGCTGGATCCAAACACCAAGTTTGCCAACATGAAGGACATCCAGCAGGCGCAAATTCAGGCTGGCGAAAAAGAGGATAATGCAGCTGAATCCAACGAGTCTGATTTACCTAGTGAAGCTGAAAGCTGTATTGCGGTGGCATCTAGGTACAGTCAATATTTAATGAACATACTGGTGCTGGTGGGAATGCCCTCTTTTTTTGGTGGTCGAAATGGGGGGGTGGTCGGAAAGTGGGTATGTTGACTTACTTCTGAGATTCTGTTGTATGGCCAATCTACATGGCAAGGCACGCGGCGTAATGAGTGCCACCGCCCGCCGCTGGCCGCTCTTTGAGATGGAGCTGGGGTCTGTGACGGTGGAGAGACCCATGCTGAGCACTCCTGGAGGCGGCAAAGCACGTCGGCCTGCCGCTGCAGCATACGTTGAGTCGCGACCCATAAGTCTGAGAACAGCCTGCAGTGCGCCACCTTAAAGCTCCCAAGGCTTATTATATTGCTCTTAGCGTTTTGACTTCCTACTCCAGGTATGCGAGTCGTTTTTCCACAGTACAAATAACTACTTAACTTAACTACGAAACTCTCATTTACCTGTTTACTTTCTGTTTTGCTACTTTTGTAGCTAAGGGTTAAGAAAGGTGCTGAGTGAGGGGTTCCAGAAGGAGTTGCTCGGAAGTCGGCATTCTTATCTCCATGCCATACTTAGCCCTTCAACCATGGACAGACGTGCTTGGGCTGCAGCGCCGTTAGTGGTGCGGCTTGCAGGAAACCCCATAAGAGGATACCGCCTCGCAGCAGTACCCACATTGGTCTGCGGTTGGCGTAGCCCCCTCAACCAGCACTTCCTCCCGGTTAGCACTTCCTCCCAACGACCGATCATTCCGCACCTTGAGGTCCAGTGGGAACGTTGGGAGCGAGCACTCTCGCTTATCCGCAGATTGGCCCAGCGCCTGCATCCGGAGGGCAGCCTGCAGTTCTTGGAAGAATGCAGCGTCGTACACTAGACCTCCGGCGTAACACAAGGCGTACAGTGCCTCTCTGATCGATACAAGGGGCCAGTATCAGCCCACTGCATCTCAAAATCCCTCTGGCTAAATGCCGAATCAACGCCGTACCATCTGGTGTTGCCTTGCGGGAAACGGCTTTTCGCCAAAAGCGGCCGTGCGTGCTCGTAAAGGCAGTGTTGGAGAAACTCCAGCATCGGCGCAAGAAGCAGCTTCTCACAGAATCCACTCGCCGGACTCAGAGTGGGGCGACCCACAGCATGGAGCGGATTCTTCCACCCCTTGCATCACGCAGGAAGGACAGCAAACTTAACGCTAGCAACATAGGCACTGGGGCCGCGGGCCCGCCGCGGGCCCCCGTCAGGTTGTACCAAGACGACCAACTGTCCTCTTGCATCAATCTTGTTATCAGTGTAACAGTAGGCAAGGATTAACCATTGGCTAATTCCAACAGAGCCGATGCCCAGTACCTGGCCAATCACATACTTATGCGTGCAACACGGCAGCAGCTACTGTGTACGGATACAGACTACAGGAAAGGAAGGCTACTTTGTAATTGCGGCACACATGCAGGAGATATGCTAGGTAGGCAACAGGTACACAGTTTGGTCAGCAGTCGCATAACTCACGAATGGGCACAAGTGTGGTTGCATTGATCATGGGCTGAGAGAAGTCGGCAGGACCTTCAGGCGATTGGGCGCGAGACTGCTACGTTAAAAGCAGAGAGAATTGTCTAATCCAATAGATTGTGAGCTGGGTATCAATGTTCCATATTTGCTCTCCTCCGTGATGAACGAATGGCTGACAGAACGAGAAGCCGAAGTTGAACATATCAGGAAGCAACCTTTCCCCTCTTGCTGTGAAAGCTATGTTGGTATCATAGGTCACTCGATTGAAAACGAACGGTTCATATGGGTATGAGGTTACTAGTGAATTCGTTGGGTGTGTAGAAGGAAGGGTCTAACTGAAGGGCCGCAATCGACGAAGGCCGTGATATGGCTGGCCGAATGGACCCACTCTAACGGAGATGGATCTGTGTGATATGATTGGCCTAGCCAAGCCATCGTCTCCACTGTTCCATCGATAATCTGATCGGCATTCCAACAAGCCGTTCACGATGTCTGAATCCTTCCACTATGTCTCCCAGGGGCCCAACAGAGCGCGATTCCAAGCTAACGCAAAACTTCTCTGGCTCAGGCATAGCGGACAGACCGAGAAACCTGAGGATCGAACAGAGTTTCTAGTGGACGACGAGCAAAGCGACGAAGATACTGGAGAAAACGATGACTCTATAGATCCCGCCAAGCGCTTTGATGGGAATGAGCAGGATGAAGAGGGCTTTCCTGGCTTAGCTGATCGCGAACGTTAAAGGCAAACGGCACGTTTTCGGGACGCTGATGATCGAATGGCCCGGCAGGGTACACGTGTTGGTGGCGAAGAACATGGGAATTGACAAGAGCTCTCCTCTTTTAATCTTCTTGCAAGATTTGACGGCTACAATTCGCCAGTTGAGCAGTTCAGGCTTGTGGACTGTCCTGTCATTATCCCACTGGCATAGCGAGGCACGGCGCTAACAATGAATACCGATGGATTATAGTCGCGGCAGAGACAACGCGGCGGAAGGATTGCGAAAGGGTGATCCTGAGGATTTATCAGCCGCGACTTCAACACTGCCGAACTTGCCTGGGGAGATTCTTTAGACAATGCTGTCTTAGTTATGACAGCAAAGTTGACAGAGATGACCCCTCTCTATAATGCGGCACTTTTCGACAATCCCGGAGAACGACAACGAAACACGTACGAACCTATTAAGACACGAACTAGCGATTCGTACAGCCGTCCGTATTTTGGAATCATACGACGAGACCGAGTTCCTCAACGCCTTAAGGCAATCCTGGCAAGAGGCGTCGGCTTCGACGCCGGTTGGGCTTCCTCGCTCACGTACGCAGGTGCTTTGATACAATCGCGATAGCTTCAGATGCGCTGTTCAACTTCAAAGACGTGCGTATTGTATCCCTGGAGGCGCCTATTAGTAGTCAGGTCCATCATGGGCACAAATTGAAAGAAAGCCGAGCTAGAATCTAAATATTGAGAGCTGAACACTCCAAGCTCTCAGGTCCGCGCTCAGACGCAGTTAATTCTCGCGGCGACAAAGCACAACTGCACAAGGGGCTGTATGTTTGGATGTATTACCTGCAACAAGCGGAGTTTTTCAATATGCGGGAAACTCGTCAAGGCGCACGGAGGGCTTACATCCAGGGGATGAGGGGATGACATGGCAAGATGTACAATCTTTGGACTACGCCGGAAGTCTCAACAATCCCAAGTAACGAGGTGCTCAAGATTGCCACGTCCCTCCAGAGAGTGGAAGATGACATCAGGAGCTTACTCTGTACCCCTTCTACTGGACCTTTAGAGCTTGCGAGAGAATCTGCAGCAGGAGACACACGAGTTCCTACATTGGTAAAAATATTCAGCAGTCTCAACTTGGCGAAACTCGTTCACCAGCACCGATATAAAAACCGGAAAGCGAGCAGCCACGCAGACAACTCCCGCAACGAACTTCATGACGGTGGGCTGGTGAGCAAGGATATCTTTGAGACGCCAGAGGTTGGGAACTTTCCCATGGCATTCGCGCTCCCACGAGGCTCGTCACTATCACCAATTGCCCCTCCTACTCTACTCAGCAGATGTCCTGCTAGACAACCCAAAGCAGCGGTATGGATACGCTAATGATATTACCCTTGCTGCAATAGGCCCTACACTAGAGGCAAATACGGCTGCTATCCAGGGGGACGTCACACAGATCCCGAGCTGGGGCTCAGAAAGTAAGTTCACCTTTGACCCTGATAAGTGCGAGGCTATCCACTTCTCAAGGAAGCATGAGGATAAACGCATAGGAGACTTACTTACTATTGTCGCTGAAGTATTTGATACAGAAGCAGAGGGCGCCTGGACAGGGCTGAGCTGTGCTCTGCATACCTCACAAGGAGGGATAATTCACGTCTGTCTGGACAACAAAGCCGTTATCCTGGGCCCCCGGGGAGAACCATCAACATCCTGACAAGCAACATTCCTCCGCTTCCAAGCGGCTGCCAGGGTGTGCAGGGTGATGAATAAGGGGGGTGACCGAGTGGGGGGTGTCCGCCGTTGACAGATCACGTCTTCAGAAGACACAGTACCTGACTTCGGGGATGAATTGCCTGTTGTGGCCTCCCTGTCTGTCCGGAAATGCTCAAACGTTGACTTCAGCCATCTCGCATATGCAGGCATGAGTTGATAAAGTGACGCAAACCAATCATGTTAACAGCCTGGAGTGTAATTCAAAGAACCAATAGACACAAAAAAGCGGGGTTGCAACGCATGTGCATGGAAACAATAACAAGGGGCCTTCTCTTTGCGTAGGGACACGAATACCTTATAGCGAGCCCGATCCCCCCTCCCCTCGACTCTCCTTATTCCCATATATCTTCATTCTCTCATACTTATCTGGATTTTCAGGAAGACGTGTCTGGCACAAAGTTGCAAAAATGGCCGATCTCGCCCAGCAGCAAGAATTCGAGGTAGCTTCCAGTCGCAATCCGTTTGTTCATCAATGTGTATTGCTGCGCTGACACTGAAGCCAGGATTCTCAAAATGACGATGGGGCATCTTCTGTTGGCGACTCTGTTGGTTACACCTCTGTGATTTTTGTCCTTGGGGCTAACACTGGTAGTCTGTAGACGAGTCGCTTTTGTCTTTGAGGTCCAGCATTCTCGACTATCGCCGAGAGAATGGCCGCACGTATCATCGGATGAGCGATGGAAGTAAGTGATCAATCATTGATCAGGCTTCATGTTGAAGGCTAATTTGACACGATCGTGTGTAGAATATCTTCTTCCCAACGACGAGGTGTGTCTTTGTGACTCGCCCATGGCTGTGACTGATTCTAATACAGTAGGAAACTTATAGAGGGAGCAAGACCGCCTTGGTAAAAGTTTTGGATGAAAACGATTTTGAATTTTGGAGCTGATATCTAGCAGATCTGAACCATCACATCTGGATTCTTACTTGGGAAGGTGAAATATGTGTCAGCCCGAAGAAGCATGGTGCCAAAAGGGTCCTAGACGTTGGAACTGGCACTGGAGTATGGGCCATGGACTATGGCAAGTGAATTGTTCAATCTGGCTTCTATATCTGCTGACTTGTTGACAGCTGATGATCACCCTAAGTCAATTGTCTGTACACTCTCGAAAAAATGCAAGAAGAGAGAGTAGCTAACTCATGTGAAGGTTATTGGTGTTGATCTCAGTCCAATCCAGCCTGGTTTGTCAGTATTCCCCTGATTTCGATGCTCCTATGAAATCGGCTGACAAACCCTTGCAGCGTGCCTCCCAATTGCAGTTTTGAGGTCGATGACCTCGAAAAATCATGGACCTGGCGGGAGCCTTTCGATTATATCTTCATCAGATCCATGCTTTCGTGTTTCTCCAGCTGGCCGGACATCATTGCCAAGGCATACGAGTGAGTGGCATCATTGCCAATTTCAAGTCAACTCCGCTAACTTTCAAATTTGCGAAAATTCAGTGCCCTTGAGCCAGGCGGCTACCTCGAGCTTCAAGACCATATGTGCCCACTGATGTGTGACGATGGCACCATGTCTGAGGACTTCAAGCCCTTGAAATGGGGAAATATGCTTATTGAGGCTTCGAAAAAGACTGGCCGCACGATCACTATGGCTGCAACCTTTAAACAGATGTTGGAGGACGCCGGCTTCGTTGATATTGAAGAGAAAAAAGAATTTTGGCCCTTCAATCAGTGGGCCAAGGACAAGAAGTATAGAGATCTGGGTTATTGGATGCAAGAATCAGCGTTGAATGGGATCGAAGCGGTCTCCCTGGCTACGTTCACTCGTTTCCTTGATTGGAGCCCAGAAGAGACGAGGGTGTTCTGTGCCGAGGTCAGGAACGAGCACAAGAAGATTGGAGTTCATGCGTATTACGATGTGTAAGTTCCCAACCAGAACCTCTACCTGAACCGGAAAAGGCTAACCTACATCAGCTACGGAGTCTGGGGCCGCAAGCCTGAGAAGACGAACGAGGATGAGACGGCTGCTCCCGCTCCTGCTTCTGTTGCTACTCCCGCTTCTGCCTCTGCTTCTGCCTCTGCTTCTGTCCCTGTCCCTGTCACAGCCGGGAATGAGTCTTAGAACACTGCAGGGTGTGTTGTATTGTGTACACAGCCCGCCAAGCTTGTTGAATATTTCTTCTTCTTTGCAGAAACAGAAGTACATGCCGAGACTCATTGTCTCTGAGGCGATCGGATTGCCGGATTTCGACTCATTTGAGACATGGATGATTTTCATACAGAGATAGCAAATGTTATGAGCCGTTTAGCAGAAATCATTATTCGATCAATAGTTTTATGCAAGGTGTCGTTTGAATTTGTCCAAATTCCGCCTCCATCATTTGCATCACATGCCTCAAATTGATCTTTAGATGTGAGCCGAACGCGGCTACGCCTACGACGGCGGAGTGGAGGTATGTTGTACTAAGACCTTTTCCAGTCGCAAAGATTCAGGTGCAGGGCAAGTGCTGTTTGTTCTCCGGACGTGAAGGGAGGACTGTTAGTTTTCAGCGCTCTTTGGCAATCCAGCCAGGGGCCTTGGCCGGTACCTCATAATCACCCAACTTGACCGACACTTATGCCATTATCGGAGGTCGAAGAGATTTGATCCTAAACCCCTTGTTGGCGTCAGTGTATCTCTAATCATCAACCCCGGCATACACAATGACGCCGAACCACCCGAGAAACGTCTTACAAGTGGAAGCCCGCAGCTTCTTGCTCCGCAATTCTCAACATTGTTCTTGCTTGGCTTGCGTACAGCATGCATCCTCAACAGCTTGCGGGCGTACTGGGTCCGTCATCAAAAGCTCCCTCTCTGGCGGCAGAGCTCCAACACTTGTGCCCCATTCAGATAGTGTGTGCCAGGGCCTGACCTAGGACCACCAACCCACGCGGTGGCGGGAATGACGGGTTATGGCGCAGGTACGTTCGTGGGCCTGGCAATGGTACTACATCTGACAATGTGGGTCTCTAACCTGAGGCTTGAAGATGATGCTAGTCTTCCGAACTCGCCATGATTGACAGACAGTTGGATAGCCGTGTGCTCGTCGTGAAGTTCAAAGCGACGCAGGCACCATGGCAACCCCATGGACCCCGGAGGGAAGACGCCAATAAACTTATTTACGAGGGACTCATCTGGCAAGACCAGGTGTTCCAATGCGAACGATACGATAGATAGTGCCGTCTGAGGCAATTCTCCAAGTGCCACGCATAAGGCCACATAAGAACCTAGTGCAAGGCAACGTGTTGGTTTCACAGGTCACTTAAGTGAACTAACGCTTCATATGGGTATAAGGGTATTCGTAGATTCTGGTGTGTAGAAGGAAGGGTTCTAACGTGAAGGGCAGGAATCGACGAAGGCCGTGATATGGCTGGCCAGACGGACCTGCCCCTGACGGAGATAGATCCGTGTGATCTAATTGGCCCAGCCAGGCCGCCGTTTCCACTTTCCCATCGATAATCCGATCGATATTTCAACATGACAACATGCGGCTGCTGCGCGCAAGAATATATGACCTGAGACTGCCCTTCGAAAAACAACACAGAGACCCCAAGGAAATGCGCCGCATGCCACGGCGAACACGAGGCATGGAATGGCAGGTGCCTTACCAGGATACGCGAGAAGGCCAAGATCAAGACCGCCTACAACCAACGGCCAAGGTACAATCAGCCCCGCAGCCGACCCTAGGACTGGAGGCCCAGTCCAGGCTAACCTCCAGGATCACACGACCGACACTGGAACCAGGTCAATCCCAGGAGAACCAACCGAGCCGGAGCAGGTCCCCGACGAAGAAGGTTCACAAGAGGCCTAACCCGACAGCTACACAGAAATCAGAGCAGAAGATCACGGTAGCTGCGGAGACTACGCGCTCGAAGCGCATCAACGTCCGGTCGCGAAGAGCGGTCGAGGTACTCGACCTAAACGCACAGATGGCAAACGACAGTACAGCGATGAAGACCGTAGTTGAGGATAGCGAATGAATGGAAAACATACACTCACAATACTACTGTGCAAAGTAAGGAGATCCAAGAATACAGCCATGGTAACACTCCTCCGGGACCCGAACATCGACAACTACGACATTATTGCCATCCAGGAACCGTGGAGGAACCCCTGCAAGCACACCGCGAGGCGGTGGAAACAGCGGCCGAATCTCCCACATCGCTATGGAGGATCGCTAAATGAGCCCGGACCAGAAAGAATCAATCACCAACCATCACACCAGAAATCAAGAAACCAAACACGACTCAGATCGCCACCACCCCTGATGAGAAATCAGTGCTATTCAAGAAAACATTCTTACCTCCACCTCCAGAAGCAAACCTCGAAGATATCAACAACGCATCATACAGCAACCAGATCACTCTACCGTCAATATCAGAAAGTGAAGTAGAAGAGGCCATTCAGGAAGCAGGACCCCTGAAGACACCAGGCCCTGGCAGCATCACCAACATGGCACTTCAAATAGCGAGACAATGGATCACACCACACCTCGCTCGCATATTCAATCAAAGCCTCCGACTCGGAAACTGCCCGCAAAACTTCAGAAAGTCCACCACAGCGGTGTTAAGGAAGCCAGGCAAAAGTAATCACACAGCACCAGAAGCATGCAGACCGATAGCTCTCTTGAACACGGTTGGTAAGATCATGGATGCTACAACAATAGCAAGAAGGCTAAGCTACCTTGCCAAAACACATGGACTATTACCAGACAGCTATAAGAGCGGGAGGAATCAACGGTTCACGGAACATGCACTTCACCGAATAGTAGACCGTATATACGAAGCCTGGGGTTCAGGCAAGATAGCAAGCTTACTCCTCCTGGATGTGTCGGGCGCTTTCGACAACGTTTCACCCCGCCGACTCCTACACATCCTGAGGAAAAGATGGATCGACGAAATAACGGTACGCTGGATCGCAAGCTTTCTTGGATCACGAGAGATGGAGATCCACGTGGACGGGTTTAAATCCGAAGCATACAGGATTAACACAGACATCCCCCAAGCATCGCCCCTGTCGCCAATACTCTACCTCTTCTGCAATGCGGATCTATTAGACGGCTGCAACAAAGCCGAAGGCACCACAGCCACCGCCTTCATTGACGACTTAGCGATCCTTGCAGTGGGGAACAACACTAAGGAAACCTGCCAGAAGCTGCAAGTAGCGCTTCGGAAAGCTGAAACTTGGGCATGAAAGCAACACACCAACGAGACAGAACGCAAGGTCACCAACGCCATCACAGCACTCAGCAGCCTAGGCAGCTCCACACGGGGCGTGATGACCAGAGAGATGAGAACCATCTACGAAGGGGTCGCCATACCGCAGATGATGTATACACCAAGAGGACACTTCATAAGGTGCAAAGGCTTCAAGCCAGAGCATTCAGGGCAATAAGCGGAGCATACGGGGCGACCTTGTTCCCAACGCTGAACATGGAGATGCATCTCCTGCCAGTCGAACAACAGATATAGAAACACAATATCAACACCATCAGCAGAATAGGCATGGCCAAACCACCTGCGCGCAGAGGAAGAAACATGAGCCCAAGACAGACGATAAAACAGTGACTGCTCGATGGACAAGAGGCAATCAGCAAAAAGCCCAAGAAAATACCGCCCTTCGTGACTCCCCTGTGGTGGCGGTTAACTATGCTTCTCAAGCGGGATCTCTTCACCCAACTGCTCGCCCGGTTGTTGCTGCTTTAACCCTTTGAGTGATGCCGAAGGTGAGTGGTGGATGAGCAGCGGGTGAGCGGGTGCAGCCAAGCTTACAAGTGTTGGTGGATGTCAATGCAGGTAAGCGCCGACAGTCTACGATATTCAGGAAATAGAAAACTGAACGTATGATTGAAGGAGCGCCAAACCTTTTACAAAATGGCACTGTTTCCGCCCCCTCTTGGTCCCTCTTAGTCTGATTGAACTGTCGGTTTCCACAAGATAACGCCAAATCCTACCCGATATCAGGGGGGTACTCCTTGAAGAACTGATTGCTCGGGCGGCGGCTGGGGGGTATGAACACGGTGCCAACGAAGAACGAGACAGCCAAGCGAACCTAGAGAAGTACGTTAGCAACACCACAACCATGCATGCCACAGTTCTCAATCCCTATGCAATGTAATTTCAACTTTAATGTGACCATTATTCATTCGCTTACCTGCTCTCAGCTGGCATTGGCAAAGGGCTGTTGGGATTGCAGAGAAGTTGAATGCGGCACCTCCTGATTTTACCACTACCCGAGCCTTCGTCTTGCGAAAGAACGCGCCTGCTCCCAATATGACCGAAGTCAAGGACTTTTTCAGCTTTTACATCGCTTCAAGTTGCGGGAGGATAGCAGAAAACGGTAGACCAACAGCGGAATCTATGGTCAGCCGGGCAGAGGCGTTCTATCGTGCATTTAAGCACGAGACTGGCACGGAGACTGATCCACAACAGCACACTGAAATTTATCGGGTATGTCCTTTCCTATAGTGTTTCTTGTCTTCTTACTAACGTTTGAGTAGTGGATGAGACGCGTCCTTACGGCAGAAGGTGTCTTGGAGGATAAAAAGAAGGAGAAACATAACCTCAATCGCATCGCGCTCGACCGCCTTCTCCACGCCGTTTGGAGTGACCTCACGGTCCCCCACGAGCGAGTCAGAATACAACTGCACCTCCTTTTCATGCTGTACATGACGACAGGAGCAAGAATCGGCGCACTATTCGCCGGCAACGTTACATACAAGGTACTTATCATTCGGTTGACATCATCTGGCCGGCACTGACAGAACAAGGATATCGAAATCGTTCAAACACGACGGGAGGGCGACGGCTACCGATTTTTCTGGAGGTTTGACCAAAGATTTATGAAGAAAAATCGCAACAATGAGAACGACACGTAAGTTAGGCGGCTTCTCTGTTTGTTTTTGTTGTACTCATTCAATGAACAGGTTTGGGAGCTCAGCCCGAGACCACGATGTCCTGCTGTACTGCGCGACCGCCCTGCTGCTGTCTTTGGCCTTTGCAGACGACGCCATGTTCGGCTTTGACAGTCTGGAAAGTCTCTACGAGTTAGAGATTCCAGAGGGCGACAATGAGATTATTCTTCGCTGGAACGAGGATGTTCTCGATCTTCCAATTGTGCGGGGCATTGCCCGAGACGGAACTGTCACAAGTAAACAGCTCACCGAGAGTTCGTTCCGCCAGTCCTTTAATAAGGCACTGAAATTAGCGGGCTACGTTGGGGTGTCCCCATCGATTCATCAAATCCGACGCTATCTTGGGAAGCAAGTCGACGGTAGGACAGCCCATTATTTCTTGCAGTAATGTGTAGTTAACCTATTCCTAGAACGATATACTGAGGTCGAGAGATCTCAGCATCTTACGCAGTCAGACCGAAACATCTTTGGAGCTAGCTATGTTGCAAATTGCTCTTCCGTGGACGGCCTAGGCGCTTTCTTAGGCGAGAAATCGGACCATACGGCTGTCAACTTTTTCCAAGGACTCGAAAAGTTCCGCGAACAAGGTGCCCCAATAGTGCTCCCCGCTGCTATAGAGAGAGCCTTGTGGCATAAGAAAGAAGTTGTGGAACTGCAACGGCGCATCGACCTGTCAGAGGATTCTATAACCAGATCCAAACTTGTCGGCGCACTCCGCAATCTGCGACGCAAGTTGAAAGCCAAAACTCTCGAATCGTACCGCCAGCAGTGGGTACGGGAGCGACGGGACTGGAAGGTATTGACGAGGGGCAAAATCGCTCCCGAACTATCGACCGCCGAAGGCAATCAGCTTGTGATCTTTGTGCCTGAACTGGAGAGGGTCGAGAAACTGATGTTGTCGATGAGTCCCTTGAGCCCGGAAAGCATGCGGCAAGCTATGCAGGATCTCTACGTTCTCGCATCGAAGGGCTTTTCCATTCTCTATTATCCTGGAGAGGAGCCCGTGGCAGGAGAGTGCCGCTTTTGCGGCATTGACATGTCTAGCATGTATGTTTCAACTTCCCCTATTATCGCACAAGGCTAACGTTTTGATGCAGCCACGAGAGATCTCGAAGCTCCCACGCTCATCGATGCTGCCGGGTACACTTAGCCAACGAACGACAAGTGTTACAGACTGATCTTCATTTCTGTTACATGTGCGCCGAGTGGTTCGTAAAAGGGGGGCAATGGAGCGACCACTGCAAGTCACATCTTGATCCTCTGCCGAAAATCTGCGGGTCTATCGAGCTACGACGGACACTTATTCGTCCCGCAAACTGTCCGTGGTGTCTCGCTGGCCAAGACAATGATCCAGCGAAGCGGATGCGGCACTGGAAGCGAGACGCTGACGTTATCCGGCATATTAAGGCCGACGAGCTACGAAACACCTATCCAGCATCCTGCCCACTCTGCTCAGAGATCCTTCTTGATGAAGAGGCAGTCGACTGTCACTTACACGATGCACATCTCCTGAAGATCCCCTACAAAACGAGAAAGAGGAAGAGAGCTGATGAGGGCAGTCTTGCTCCTGACCTTGGTCACTTGCATCCTCGACAAGGGCCTCTGGAATCTGGAACAAGTTTGTTTGTCCACGAATACGAAGTTCGTGGAGCAAAGAACGAGGCATTGCCATGTTACACGCCTTCAAACGAACAGAGCAATCTCTGGGTTCATACAGGCGATGCGGATGTTGGTTTACTTCCGTCAGACCCGGCAGTAAATCCGACCTTGGACGAGTTCATGGGCTCCTATATTGAGTTCCCTCTATCGCCTCAGCCACCATCTAACTTCAGTTCTGAGTACACGGTCGATGAGGACGGTCCAGTCTTTGGAACAGCAGCCCAAGTCCATTCATTTGGGATTTCCGATGGCGGCCTGGACGTAGACGCGCAGTCCATAGATGCTCGGCCACGAAAGATCAGAATCGTCCTTCGCTCGAAGGAAGCAGCTAACGGCAACAATGCTGATGAAACAACAGGCTGTGGAGAAATGTTTCCGGACGATTTCAAATATGAAGAGAGTCTCTCCGACATGACTTTGTGCGATGACCCTGTGACTGGTTCGGAGTTGTCATCCGAAGCCTTTGGGTTAGTTTCAGGCTCAGACTCCAAGTTTCTATCCAGCAGAACACCGATTGATCTGACTGGTATGCCGACGAGATCGCCCCGAACTCAAAATCATCAGAATTCTTTGCATTACGGCATAGATAGGGTCGCAGAGCCCTGTCCGAAGGAGGACGACACGTTCACTGTTGATTGTATATTGGGTAGATGGGGGAGCACTCTGTTCTTCCTGAAGTGGGATGACGGAAGTCACAGTTGGGAACCGCGGGAGAATATCCTTGATGATCAGCTTGTTGAAAATTTTGAAGACAAGTATAAAGGGTTCAGGGAAGGCGTAGATGTCTTGAAGACTCGGACACGGAACGGCAAGATGGAGTACATGCTGCACTGGACAGGCAGACCGGACCGGGAGGATTCATGGGTTGCGGAGAAGTACATGAGTCCAGAACTGGTATCTAGACACAGACCACCAGTGAAACAGAAGAGAAAGACTAAGAGGAATAGATAAATGGTGTGGGTGGTCTCTTTTTTCCACTAGCTGTAATGGACAAACTTTATCCCAAGGCATTAGTGCTGCAAAGAAAGTCAGAACGACAGGCATTGAAACTTTGCTATTTATAATCATGCATATTTTGGATTCAGTGGATATCTCTAGCCAAGATGGCGAGCCAAAATATGCGACCGCATACCTCGTTTGGTTCCGAGACAGCAACCAACGAAAGGGATAGGCAGACGAAAGTGGGGACGGGCAGTGGTGGATCACGTCACCTTAGTACCGAGTGTTCGTACTTCGTACAGAGTCCTCCATCCGTCCAACCATCCATCCATCCATCCATCCATCCGACTATCCATCCATGATAACCCGCCTGGTGCTGGAAGCTCACCTGTAGCCCGCCTTCTCGATCAGCCACATGTCAGCCAAAGTGACATTTGGGCCACTCTTGGGCGGATGGACCCCCTCCATTGAATCCAGACGAGCGCGAGGCAGGGGACCTAGAAGACACGAGGAACCAGAGGTAGGTCGGCAAGTTGACGTAGCCCACGACGTATCCGACAGGTCGTCGTCGTGCCGGGCAAACTCGGAGCCCGACGGCCGGCCGGCGTCGACGGCGCCCCACAAGGCCGAGATCACGGACCCTTTGGATACTGTTAGAGCGTTGTTGACCTAGTTCCTGCAACCTACCGCTGTGCGCCGGGGTGAATTAATCAACAAATGCCAAAATTATACTCGACAATTAAACCACACCCGTTGGTATCAAAACTGCTGCGCCAAAAGCCGTGGATACGGTTAGAGAACTCCGACGTTCACTAACCTTATATGCTGAGGATAATATGGTATCAAAGCCGGCCCTCCTCTGGCCCCGGTTTGGTCAGCTTCCGTCCTGTCACAATTTGGGCAGTTTAGCATAACTCCCTGCTGGTCTATAGACCTCAAGCTGTAATATACCCCGTATCCCACCTCACTCTTTTCCAATCTTTTTCTCGGGTACCAGTGAAAGGAAACGAAGCCATTTCAAAACGCCAGAAGGTCGGAAGGCCACCGCCGTCCACCATGCACCCCGGCGCCGTCGCAATGTGCCTGGCAACATGCCTCCTTCTCCTCCTCACGCCCCACGCCGTCCGCGCCGAGAACCGCTTCCGCCGTCCGCCCGGCCCCGGGCCCAGAGGCGACTTCCGTGACAACCCCGTTTACACGCTCGGCAGCCAGCTCGACCTGCAGTGGGAGACGGACTTCGCCTCCGTCAGCCTGCTGATGTGGCACGCGGCCAACTACTCCGAGCCGACGTACACCACCATTATCTGTGAGTCTCCGTCACGACACCATCCCTTCTACCCCGTTCGCCTTCACATCCTCCCATGGCTCACAAAGACTTCCCTATGCAGCAAATACCAAATCGCTGGGCATGTTCTGGACCGTCAGTTACGACGGCTTCCCCGCGCACCACGACCCGTCCGCGAGCCCAGTCTACTTCATGCAGATGTTCCAGTCCGGCTCCAGCACGGGCGACGCCACGTCACACTACTTAAACATCACCGAACCCGCCGCCGCCTCCACCTCCGCCTCTGCTTCTCCCGAGTGCCACCGTCGCCGGTATCGCCGTCGGCGCGGCGCTGAGTGCCTTGGCTATCGCTGGTCTGGCGGGTTGGATGCTCTGGAGGCGACGGAAGGCGGGGAGGAGTAAGCCGGATACGGGCGGGTCGCCGGGGTCGGTGCAAAATATCAGGACCTCGGGTGAGAAAGAGTGCTACGACGGGCCGGTCGATGACGTTGGCGGCAGCAGCGTGCCTGTTCGGTATGAGGTCGACGTCGCGCGGAATGTCGTGCATGAGATGCCGGGGGAGGTCCGTCTGGGAGGGAGTAAGAGGGGACCCTAGGGGGGACCACGGCAGGGAGTCCTTGGTGACGGTGGTGAGGTGTATGTGTCTGTATATGGATGGATTCTGCCTTCTGTAGTCTGGATGGTGTCTTCTTAAAGCTAGAAAAATGAAGCAGAGTTCCATCTCGCCTCCCGAAGGAGACGGGCGGAACCTCTTCCCCGGCGCCGTCCCGAACCTAAATTCAGCCGTCTTAGGTGTAGCAAAAGACGCCCAGCCTGATGTGACACCAGCTCGGAAACCTTCCCCCGGTTTAGAGTATCGACAATTTTTGGATGCAAAGACATCATGACAGAATTCGCCCGTGTCACGTCGCTTTGCGAAGCATTTGGCCTGAAACAAGACTGTGACTACTCATCTCGGTTATTCTAAGCCCATGTATGACTGAAATTCTATGCCGTAAACTGCTCAACTTCATGTAACTGATTATTCCATCCCTCCAACATCTTGACGATTCTCTCATGTCCATTTTTCCTTGCCATAGTGATCGCTGTGTTTCCATCACAGTCTGTGATAGTTGGATCTGCACCAGCCTTCATCAGAGTGGCCACAACCGGCCCATCACCATTGCTAGCTGGCCAGAAAAGAGGCGGTCTACCGCTGATTGACCTAGAGTTCACACTCACATCTTTAGTCTGCACCAGGCACTGGACGACTGTGTTGTGCCCCAAACATGCTGCGATCCATAAAGGCGTCACATTCCTGATGTTCTTCGTATCAGGCATGACACCTTGCTGAATGAGGTCTTTGATGCTCCGAATATCTCCAGCTTTTGCTGCATTGTAGAACTGTGCGATATGACGCCATTCATCTTGAAAAGGGATGGAATGGGTCTGATGAGACAAGAACTCTAGAACACGATCCTGACCACATGTTGCAGCAGCAACAAATACCTCTTCGGTGACGTTGATCTGGTCGCCACGCCGGTCAAGAAGCAGTATCATCACTTCCTTGCCGTACTCTTCGTTTCCTGCTGCAGCCTTCACCACGTCCTCAGTGATGATTAGCTGGTCGCCTCGCCGGTCGAGAAGCAGTGTCAAGACTTCCTTGCCTTTCCGTTTGTTTCTCGCTGCAGCCTTTACCACCTCCTCAGTGATTGTGATCTGGTCGCCTCGCCGGTCGAGAAGCAGTGTTAAGACTTCCTTGCCGTTCCATTCGTTTCCTGCTGCAGCCTTTACCACGTCCTCAGTGATGGTGATCTGGTCGCCTCGCCGGTCGAGAAGCAGTTCCATGACTTCCTCATCAAACACCTCAGCAACAATAGACACCACCTTCTCTGTGATGGTGATCTGGTCGCTTCGCCGGTCGAGAAGCAGTTCCATGATTTCCTTGCCGTTATGCCAGTTTCTTGCTGCAGTCTTCACCACCTCCTCAGTGATGGTGATCTGGTCGCCTCGCCGGTCGAGAAGCAGTGTCAAGACTTCCTTGCCGTTCCGCCAGTTTCCCACTGCAGCCTTTACCACCTCCTCAGTGATGGTGATCTGGTTGCCTCGCCGGTCGAGAAGCAGTGTCATGACTTCCTTGCCGTTCTCTTCGTTTCCTACTGCAGCCTTTACCACCTCCTCAGTAATGGTGATCTGGTCGCCTCGCCGGTCGAGAAGCAGTGTCATAACTTCCTTGCCGTTCCGCCGGTTTCCCGCTGCAGCCTTTACCACCTCCTCAGTGATGGTGATCTGGTCGCCTCGCCGGTCGAGAAGCAGTGTCAAGACTTCCTTGCCGTTCCATTCGTTTCCTGCTGCAGCCTTTACCACGTCCTCAGTGATGGTGATCTGGTCGCCTCGCTGGTCGAGAAGCAGTTCCATGATTTCCTTGCCGTTATGCCAGTTTCTTGCAGAAGCCTCTACTACTTGTGCGGACACCTTCCCTCCTAAATCCAAGAGTAGAGACATAACCTTCGGGTATCTCGACTCAGCAGCTTGCTTGATTGGCGTTCCATGCCTCCCATTCTTGCGATTCATCAGTTCGATGATCCCTCCTGAGGCAGGATTTTCATGATCTGACCGAGAGACATGTTCCACAAGAGTAGGAATCCCCCACTCTGCAGCAACATGCAAGATCGAGGATTCAGTCCCCATCCCTAGCCAAGGAAAACGTGCAGAATATGTGCTCAGCCACTTCTGACGACATTCGGACCTTATGTTGAAGAACTCCACCTGAGATTCTTTAACATCAAACTCTGATTGCGCCATGCGAGCATGAGATGGCCATTCTTCAATTCCATAGTCCAAAAGGGGACTAAATGCATCCTTATTGTCATGGAAACTCCTAATGACAATTTCCACGCAGCGATAAGCAAGATCGGCGTGTGCCTTGAGATCATTGATGAAATGGCCAGCTTCGGCCCCAGTCAAAAAGTCTTTCACCGACTGGTGTAATAACAGCACCTTTTCTTCCTGGATGACCACCATGAGGCGACAGGACTCGACTTGGTCTCGTGTGAACTGAATGCGGGTCTGCTGATCGTCCTCGTCCGAGTGTAGTTCACAAGCCTCAGAGAGTTCTAACACACTCAGTGGTCGTACACAAACGGCAACACAATTCAGAATACGTTTAAGTTCGTCGGGTCCGGTACTTTGTTCAAAAGCTGTGTCAAGAAGCCTCTTGTAAAGGGAGGTAAGTCCTTTGGGTATGTTTTCCAGCACTCGGACAGCATCCTTTGAAGAGATATACTCAAGCTCCTTGCAGGCCAAGCCAACCCAGAGGAAAGTACCATCAGCTCTCTCTCTCAAGATATCGCGAACTTGTGTGTGGATCTTTGGAGTGTAGCCTTTGGTTCTGGCCAGTTCTGCGGTTCTTTCCTCAATGCATCGTTCAATGTCTTGCTTTGCCTCTGGGTAGGAAGCCAAGTTCTTGTTTGCAAATTCTCCCATGTGCTGCCGGATCTCGGGATACGGTCGACTGGTGACCATTATCCGCACATTGGCCGGTGCATTTTGGCTCTGAAATGTTTCTTTGAGCTGTCGCAGTAAGGTATCTTGAGATTCCCGATCGCACTCATCCAGCGCATCGATAATGCAGTATTTTTCACCGGTGTGTTTGTCCGCCGCCACATTCATAAAAATTGTCCAGAGAGCGTCGAACGAATCAAATAATTCTGCTCCACGCTCGTTGTACTTTGGCAAGACATGGTCGAGAAGCTGTGGGTGCTGCTGGACGAGTTGGAGGAGAAGCCCCCTGACGACTGATGTGGCCGTCTTCCGCGTATCGAATCCAGAGTCGCAGAAAAAGTATGCCAATGTTTTCCGGTCCGTGGTAGTAAATGCTTTCGATAGTGCCTCGGTAAGGAAGACGGCCGTGGTGGACTTTCCTGTTCCTGGATTTCCATGGAGCCAAAGCACCTGGGTCGACGGGCCCTCTGAGCAGTCTGCACGACCGGAACCGAGCCAGGTAGTAAGCTCTTCGGTGCCAAGAATCCACTCGCAGGTGCCGCGAGCACGGTCTCCCTTCTTGCGTTTCAATGCCTTTCTGTCATCGAGCGGGTCGGTCAAGAAGAGGTCACGTAAACAGGCACCGGCGTCGGGCTTCTGCTTCAATGCGTCTTGGCAGGGACAGTAGGGTCAGCAAGGCCCGGCGATGACAGGTGATGGTGGAACTCACAAGCAGTATCAGTGATGATGTCCCTTGCTATTGACGAAGTTAGTATACAACAAAACAAGGGGGGTGAACACCCACGGTCTTGCCGACGCGTAACGACGTCGTTCGCATTTGCGCACATCTCGAAGATCACCCCTGAGACACTCAGAAACCCGCGGTCGGTTGGACCACGATACTTATTGATCTTCAAGTGATCCGCATGAAGGGCATATCTGTCGAGGCCTGGGACGCAAGCGGATGCCTCTTCCACGATCTAAGGATGTGAGATTAGGTTCTTGAGGTTGACTGGACCTCACATACCATTCCTTTTCACTACTACTACTACTCAACTTCCCTCTCGCCTAATTTTTCTTGGCATCCGCTGTTAGTGAATCAGGTGATGAACCACTAGAATCCTTAACAGCCGAAAACTCTTCAC